>PVJD01005086.1:0-121984 GCA_004026545.1 Mormoops blainvillei
ATATGTCCTTCCATGGGGCATCTGCCCGTCCCACATGAGCTCTGTGAGCCTGTCTATAGAGGCTGATGGACCTAATGTTTCCCTCTGAGCCAGCTCTTGGAGCCAAGATCCGGAAGCTCTCTGGCATGGCGAAAGGTAGTCGGAGGTCAGGGGATAGCCCTCATCCAGTCTTCGGGGACATTGGGCTTCAGACTTTGTCCAAGGGAGTGTAGGGATCCTGGGGGCAGTTCCAAGGGAGCTAGGGCTGGTTCAGCTTGTAGCCACACTTGCCCCGAGAACCCAGGACTCTGGTAATAACCCCAAGAGAGCCCCTACCTCCCCTGGCGAGGCACAGATCCCTCCTTCAAGTTGCTCAAGCTTCAGCTGTACCCTCAGCACCTTTTCCATCACTGCTTCTGTCACCGTAGCCACCAGGGTCAGCGGGCCCCGGGGCTGCCCGGGCAGGGCATTGAAGCTCACCAGGGATTGTCTGGTGTGGGGCGTTCCAGGTGTGCACAGACCGCTGTGCATTCTGCGTGTGCGTGCATCCCAGGGCAGCGAGCAGCAATGTGACTCGGGGTCGGGACGGGGAGACATGGCCGAGCCTCGGGATGTCAAGAGTGGAGACGAGTGACTCAGCTGAGGAAAGTCAGGGATGAGCACCCCACTTTTGTGAGGCCTTTTTCTTTTCCTGCCCCCATACTTGTGCCCCATTTGGTCTCACTTGGGGAAGCTTATCCCCAATGTCCCTCACCACAGCCACCCAGTCAGCCCTATGATGGCTGTGAAGCTAGCAGCTCATGGCACCCCAGTTTCTTAAGTGTCTGGAACGTGCCAGGCGCTGTGCTGGGGTTTTCTCATGAAGTCTGTCTTATCCTTATAACAATTTCATGTGGCAGATGGACTCCCAACTCCCATTGTACTATGGAAGACACTGAGGCTTAGAGTTTGGGGGCTTTGCCCAAGGTCCCGGAACCAGGACTCAAACACAGGTCTGTCTGACTTTGAAACTACCTAGCCCAACAGCCCTCATCTCTCTGCTGGCTCAGGGGTGCCCTGCAGGTGACCCAGATCCTTAGAACCTGGAGAGCTCGGTTGGGGTGGGGGAAGGGATGGGAAATTTCGCACACAGCTCTCCAGCAAGGCTACCACGCCCTGCGCTCAGGCAGTGTTGGGCCAGAGGTGCCTAGCCTCTCTGCCCCCGCTCTCCATCAGCCACAGCCACAGTGACAAAGTCCACCTGGGTCTCAATGGGAGAGGTTGACAAGCTAGATGGAAGAGCGGAGTGGAGAGAGATAGAGAGAGAGGCTGCACACCTACCCTATCCTCTTTACTATGTGTTCGAAGTTTGAATGGTTCTCAACTGGTGGGCAAGTCCCCTCCGCAAGATTCCAGTAGAGCAGGGGCGAGAAATCTGAAATAGGGGGTTTTTCAAAGCCCTGGTGGGAGAGGGGATTCCTTTCAGCCCAGGGCCGGGTTAGGAAACCGTTTCCCTGGGCCATTTCCAGGCACTCTCTAGGACTCCAGATCTGATGGGCACTCTCTGCTGCCACCTCGTGGGCACCTGGGTTCTAGCCCTGGACAAGCCCGGCCAGAGACCCCAAGAGCCAGAATACCTGAACTCTTACCTTTGCTTCATATTTCTGGGAAATTCTTCCCACAGGGAATTGAGGGGCAAATAAAGGAGGTGTCCCTGGGAAAAAGTGGCTGTGTAAGTCACCAGCCAGGGGTGCACTATTAAAGAATCCACCTACCGGACAAAGGTAGTAGGTCTGCTGGCCTGGGACGACACTTGGCCTCGGGCTTTTCCCAGATCTGGCCAGTGGCCTTCTCTGGGTCTCCAGCCTTTCCCCGCGTCCTTCTGAGCCATGAGCGGGCATAGACAATAGGGCCTGCTATGCGGCACCTCCTCACTCTCCAGGAAACCTCAACAAATCCTCAGTGAGAACCTACTGTGTGCCAGGCCCCGTGCTTGGCAGGCTCAGGAGTGCAGGACGCAACAGTGCTTCTGCTCTGCCTTCAGGGAGCTTCATGACACCCTTCTGCGCAAACTCACCACTGAGCCCCATCTCACCCCGTGTGAAAGCCAGAGTCCCTTCCAGGCCCACCTGGCCAGCAAGATCTGCCCTAGCTTTACCTCTGGGAGGCAGACATGTGAGCCCACCCCCCAGCACAGACTGGACATGCCCACTCCTCCCCCAGCTCAGGGCAGCCACAGGGTGGGGACATTCGAGCTTGCCAGTGACCCATGGCAGTGTTTGAGACCTGAAAAAGAATGCAGTGACTCAGAAGTTCAAAAGGAAAAAAGCAAAATCAGAATTAAAACTTACATTAAACAGCTACCAAATACAGGGTCTGGCACAAATAATGCCCCTTTTTTATTACAAAATCTTTTGTTACCAAGCAATAAGCATGTAATTCTCTACCATAACAACATCACACTGAAGCACACCATATGACATGTTAGGTGAAATATTCAAATTGTTGTCCATCTCATGCAAGACATTCATGTACCCTACCAACCACACTCAAGCAAGCATTACTTCTGCCAGATCCTGTATATTATGACAATTTTAGTAACTATGAAATTTAGTATTTGTAAAAATTTCATTACATTTGAGAGCAAATTACAGTCGAACCTTGATTCTCAAACAATTTGGTTCTTGATTAAGTTGTTCACAGAAAAAACATCTTGGTTGTCTAACAAAACTTTGGGTCTCAACTCTGTGCTCAACAACCCTTTCATGCTGATACCAGCATGATCAGTCATGAATATCTCAAGCGACAAACAGGAGATACGGTTTTTGAACAAATCACTTCTTGAATAGTTTTCTAGAACAAATTAAGTTCAAGAGCTGAGGCTCTACTGTATAGATTAGATTTTCTAGAATTCTTGAGAATATTCCAGAATTCTCAGAAATTTCCAGCTATGTGTAATGACTGCCAGGAAACAAGAAGCCAAGGAGCCCATACATTAATCGAGTTTGTCATAGGAAAATAATTTCGAAAGGACTAGTCAAAAATTCTTTCAAATTTTTTAGCCATGAAGTATAGGTATGCCTGTATATGTGGACACGTTTTAATATCTTTGAGGGGGCCTCCTGCTAAGGCTTCACAATGGCCCTGGGCGAGGTAGGGGCTGTTGCTAAGTTGTGAGGGCAGAAGGCTGCAGTTCACGGAATAGCTAACCCTCAGGTGACATCAAGGAGGAGATATCTGAAGGGAGGCTGGCCCACCTCCTGACTCATTTCTCACACCCACCACACCCCTTGCACCCAACACACACACTGGCATTTCGGTTTCTCAACTCACTAAGTTCTTGCCCACCTCAGAGCCTCTGCACAAGATCCTGTCCCCTCCCCCTACCCTACCCCAAAATGTTCTTTTTCCCCCATTCCCCCAGCCCTGCTCTTTCCATGGCTGGCTCATTCTCCTCCCATCTCCCAGATTAAAATGCCACCTCCACAGAGAGGCCCTCCCTGACTACCCTGCCTAACATAACTTTGGCCCTCTCCATACTGCTTCTTTCAGAGCTGGTCCCCAAACATGTGTGTGTTGTTAGGTTCCTTACTTAGTAATAAGAGGCAGTATAGCTTAGTGGTTCAATGGGCAGCCTCTGGTAGCAAAATATCTTAGACTCTAATCTTAGCCATAGCACTTACCAGCTGTGTGACCTTGGGCTAGTTACTTAACCTCTCTGTGCTCCAATCTTCTCATCTAGAAAATGGGGGTAGTTAGCCACCCGAAAGAGTTGTGGTTTGTACCCAATGAGCCAAAATACACAAAGTACACTGGCACATGGTGAGTGGTCAATAAAGGATGGCTATTGTCGCCATTACCTGCCTCTCTTGCTGGAATCGCATCAGCCTTGTTCACCACTGAGCCCCTGTTCCTAGCACAGTGCCAGGCACATTATACGTGTTCCAGATATTTGTGAATGAAAGTTGTTGAAGGACTTATTCAGTTTTCTTCCCCCAGTTCTGCCAGGTCAGGTTGAGTCGTCTTTGTCAGAGGGAGGCCAGGACCTATGAGCCAGGACTCCCCCAAGGGCCCCCCTTAAAGGGGGCGCAGGCCCTGGCTCTGGAGTCTGGGGCAGGGGGCAATCCCGATGACTTTTCAGAGCTTGTGTGCAGGCGAGTGTGTGCCTTGCACACAGGTGCACTCAGAGTTGGCCAGGCATGTGTGTGTGCACATCTGCGTACCGACAGTGTCCGCTGCACCGGTGTGAACTCAGAGTGGCTGTTCTCTGTTTGCAAGTGACATTTTGGTCCCACTCTCCATCCTGCCTCCTGCAGTCTACTTCAAGGACCTGGCTGATGGGCATTGATTTAGAGCCTTTCAAAGCCCTCCAGCAAAATAAAGGAGAGGGGAGAGGGAGAGATTAGTCCCGTCAGGCCAGGAGAAAAATGACGAGAGCGTGAAATGGGAAATGAATGAGGGGAAAGCAGTGAGAGTCTACACAATCGCCCAGCAGGGAGCCCGCAGGGGTCACAGCCTGCTGCCATCACCTGTGCCCTGATGCTGCCCTCCAGCGACCAGGGACTGGGCCAGTTAGCCAGATACCAGTGTCCACCCCCTACTGGTGTCACAAAGAAGCAGCTGCCATAGGTGCCCTGAGGCATGGAGGGGTGGGGGAGGGGAGAAAAGAGAAGCAGCGCCCCTCCCCCGCCCCGCCCATGAGAACGTATGGGCACATTCAGCAACAGGCTGCTGGTCTGGAGCAGGCTGTTCAGCTGCCCTGTACCTCAGTTTTCCCAACAGGGAAAATGGGGATAAGAGCTATCGCCCTCCTATAGCTGGAGAGAAAGCTGTTGTAGAAACGCAGGGCTTGCTGGTCTCCTCTACCCAGGAGCAGGACGACTGCCTGACTGAAACAATACCTGGAGTGCCTGAGAGCCCTGCCTCCTGCTGTCAACTCAGGAGTGATTGGGTCCCCATTCTAGAGGCTGGGCAGACTGAGGCAGCATGCCAGGCGCAGCGAGGGCTCCCCAGGCCTGGAAGGCTGCCCCGCCCCCACCCTCCACCCTCCACCCCCCACCCCATGGGGCAGCAAGCCGGGAAGGGATGGGGCGGGCTGAGCAGTCTGGGATGGGAGCAGGAGGGAAGCAGAGAGGGCCTGCGGTGG
This sequence comes from Mormoops blainvillei, assembly GCA_004026545.1. Classification (NCBI taxonomy): domain Eukaryota; kingdom Metazoa; phylum Chordata; class Mammalia; order Chiroptera; family Mormoopidae; genus Mormoops; species Mormoops blainvillei. The sequence continues at coordinate 5,105 of PVJD01005086.1, forward strand.
CTCAGGGTTCCATGCCAGCATCAGCCCCTCTTCCTGGCCCCCCAGGGCTCAGGGGCAGATGGGAGCCCTTGGCCAGAGTGGCCAATCTGTCTGTTCTGGTCTGGTGGCCCCAGAGACACCTCGGCTGGGGATTAAGCCAGAGGAGGGACAGATTCTGCTGCCAAAGCACAAAAGGCCCCACATCAAGTAAGATAAAGGAGCTGACGAGGCTGGGCTGTCATTGCCAAGTGTCCTGGAGTGAAAAATGATACTGTCCTGATGCAGCCCCAGGGACTGCAGTCACCCCCTGCCCCCATTGATCTTGTCCACCTCTGGTGCCGCAGTGGGCCTTGTGGCACGAGACCGGGATGAGCTGAAGAGTGGGTGCTGCTGCCTCCCTGGGACCCTGGGGGGCCTGCCGGATGGGCCCCAAGGCTGCTGCTGTGTGACCTTGAGTCTGGCCTGTGCCTCTCAGTTCTGCTCTCCCCTCATGGGAGGTAGATGGCTAGAGAAGTTCCCTGCAGAGCAGGGGATGGGCGGGCCTGGGGAACTGGGAGAGAACAGGCTGTGGGGCGTATGGCCCTGGGCTAGGAGAGCACTGAGGCGGACCCCTTCGTGGGGTGGGGATACAAGTGGGCAACCAAGGCAGGGCTGGAAAGTTAAAGGGACCAGGGTGCCTGAGACCCCTGTCCCAAGACCTTTCCCTCCTGGGATGGCCATCCCCTCTTCAGGGAGACTTAACCCGCTCCCTCCTCCAGCATCTCCTTCCCCCAGCCCTGCGACTGTCCCAAGCTGCTGGGACCCACCCTCCAAACCGGGTGGCTTTTCCACGGCTCCCTTTCCATGCCCTGTCAATCTTGGTGTCACAGAGGCCTAATTCTTTTCAAATTGCCTCACAATCAAAAGCTCCAAAGGAAGGGAGAGAGAGTTGGATGATGAGGAACCCAGTTCCCAAAATCCAGGGGTTCAGATCCTTCCAAAAACCCAGCCAAGGGTTTCTAGCCCTGAAGAATTCCATGACCATGGACCTGCCGGGGCCCCTGTCTCCCCAAAGCCCACAAACATGTCGCCCCACGTGTCTAGAAAGGAAGGATCCTAAGAGAGATGCTGGCAGCAAGGGACCCAGAGCCACTTCCTGGCTAGGGGACCCTGGGAACCTTGTTGAGCCTCATCTGTAAGATGGGCATAATTATAGGCACTCACCCCACAGCTGACCCACAGTATGTAGAGAAGACCCGGCATTTATGACATATGGGAAGCCTCCTTTAAGCTGGTATATGCTAGGCATTGCTTTTAAGATCAGAAGACCAAGGTTTAAGTGGGGAAAGGGGCTTACCTAAGGTCAACACTGAGTAGGTAAAGAAGTCAAGGACCCCAGGACTTCCACTGCCGATTCATCTTCTGACCCTTCTACCTTCCAATACCCGTGAGCCTCCCTGCGGGAGCCAGTGGAGGCGCCCACTTCCTGGACCTGAGCGTGGTGCCCAGGACGGGCGTGTGAGCTCAGACAACTCAGGCAGGCAGCCTGGGTGCAGAAACACCCTCCCGGGGTGGGGCTCAGTGGAGGGTCGGTCCCCTCCCTCCCGGGCAGGTGGTGGCCGTGGACCCGGACCTGGGGGAGAACGGCACCCTGGTGTACAGCATCCAGCCGCCTAACAAGTTCTACAGCATCAACAGCAGCACGGGCAAGATCCGCACCACCCACGTCATGCTGGACCGGGAGAACCCTGACCCCCACGAGGCGGAGCTCATGCGCAAGATCATCGTCTCTGTCACGGACTGTACGTGCCCCTCACAGCCCCGCACAGCCCCGCACACCTGGGCTGGGGCCCCAGGCACCACACTTGTCCTCTGGGGACCCTGGACCTCCTTAGGAGGGCTGTCACTTGATGATTAAGAGTGAAGTAACATCCACTTTCCAGTTGTGACCTCCCCCAGAGGGTGAGGAGGAGGGGGGAGTGCAAGGCCCAGGCTGCTCCCTGGAGGGGACACTGGGGTGGAGGGGGGGGTCACTGAGCCTACCCTCCCCCCACTCATCTCCCTGGTCTTTTTTCTCTTGCATACTCTTTCTCTCTCCTCATCCCCCACAGGTGGCAGACCCCCTCTGAGAGCTACCAGCAGTGCCACAGTGTTTGTGAACCTCTTGGACCTCAATGACAATGACCCCACCTTTCAGAACCTGCCTTTTGTGGCTGAGATTCTTGAAGGTACCCCTGCGGGGGTCTCCGTCTACCAGGTGAGCTTCTCTTTCCTGACCTGAGACCCTGCTCTCTGCCTCCCTCAGCTCATCCTGACCGGCCAGCAAGAGGGCAGCAGGTGCCTCACCTCGCGCTGAGCCCTTTGCAGGGGCAAGTCAGGGGAGGCCAGCCAAGACCACCAGACGGGACAGTCGGTGCTCGGCTTGAAGAGCCAGTGTTCTGAGGGATGGTGATGGAAGGCTTCCTGAGGCTTGGGCTGGGTCTGGAAGGACAGGCGGATTTGGGGAGGTGAAGGGAGAGCACCACAAGAGACAGAAAAAGGCAGAGAGACAGAGAGAGACAGAGAGGCAGAGGGGCCAAGAGAATTCTGGGAAGCCAAGTCAGAGTTTCTCGGGGCCTGACTACAGAGGCCTGGCCCCAAACCCTCAATACCCTAAGGCAGTAGGCAGCTCTAGAAAACAGAGAAGGTCGGGCATGAGCAGCCCGTGCACCCTGCCTCCACGTCACGGTCTGCTCTTCTGTGCTTTCCTGTAAACGCCAAGGTAGCTTCGCACAGTGGGCAGGATTCTCCTCATTTTGCAGGAAACTGAAGAAATTTCCCAAGCCTCTGTGGCCAAGAAGGGGTAGGGCCTAGTGTTGAACTCAGGCCCTCTGCCTCCTGCTCCATTACCCTCTGGTCAGGGCGGCCCCGAAGGTGCTGGTTCAGCAGTGATGATGCCCGTTCAGAAACACCGGAAGGCCCTCACAATTGAAAGCATGGGCGTTGGAGCCGGACCAATGTGGGCGTGGGCCCCACCTCCACTGCCTGTGTCCTGGGGGACTCTCCGGGCCTTGGTTTTCTCACCCGTGAAATGGGAATCATAATAGTACCTGTCACTTAGACTGCAAGAAATACCTGGTAGCTGATGTGCTCACTCTGCGTCTATCGTGAGAGTTTATACCTGAGAGGCGGGATCTAGTGGCAGAGGGTTAGCCTGATCCCATTCAGAGAAGACAGGGCGTTCATCAGGCCCGCTGTGCCTCAGTTTCTCCATCTATAAAAGGAGATTAGGAGAGCTCTTTGACAGGTTCGAGGGAGCATTAAGCCTCTCCAGCAGGGTATTCTCCCGAAACTCCCAGCACAGCGAGCCTTGCTCCAGGGAACAGCAGCCAGCCCCCAAGGAGGAGGCCCCAAACAGGAGAGGTCGGGGCGAGAGAGCAAATGAGCCCCTAGACCTGGTTCACCAGGGACTCACAGACAGAGGAAGGAAGTGCCCACCAGCCCAGTGTCTGCGTTCACAGAGGAACTGGCTCAGAATCACGTGAAGGAGCTGGGAGTGTTTAATTTGGAAACTGTGTTCAGAGGCAGGGAGAGGGCTCTGGCCTGAGCCGTGTGGTTCCCTGGGTCCCTTCTCCGACCTCAGCCATAATGATTTCTGCTGGTTGTGCAGAAGAGCTTTCTCCAGGAACCAGAGCTGTGTGCAGAAACATTAAAAGTAGTGAGCCCCCCCGATCCAGGAAGGCATGCAAGCCGAGTCTGGACACCCTCTTGTCCAGCGTGTCGTGTGCATTAGACCATTAGACCACAGGAGCTTGACATTTCCTTTCAATCCTGAGAGCCTCGGCTTGATGTGAAGCTCTTATTTTTACTATTATTACACATGTTTTCAAGTGTCTTGAATCCTCTTCCATAAAATTTTCAACATATCAGGGAGGGTCTTGAGTCAAGACATCTCTCATCAGGACTGGAGGTGCAGATGGGAAGAGTGTAGGGATTTGGGAGGAGGCTTGCCTACACATGGCCTTAATGGCTTTTTTTTAAAGCTGACTTTATAGGGAAAGAGGAAGGTGGGGGAGAGAGAGCGAGACAGGGAAACATCAATTTGTTGTCCTACTGATTTTGCATTCATTGCTTGATTCTTATATGTGCCCTGACCCGGGATCGAACCCACAACCTTGATGTATCGTGTACAGCGCTCTAACCAACTGAGCTTACCAACCAGGGTTCAATGACCTTTTAAAAAAGAATCAAGTCCTCAAGTGACTTTTAAAATGGATCCGTGCTATCATCTTATTTTTGTTGCTGTCGTACAAATCAAAGCAAAGCAGAGGAGGGAATCCTGATAACTGAGCGCTCTCTGTAGTTGAGCGCCACAGGACCAAGGGAGTCCGAGCTGTAAGGAGGGCTCCAAGCCAGTGTGTTAAGGGCTGGAGGGTGAGAGGTGACTGCCACAACGCTGCAGAGTTTGGAGGGCCCGAGCCAGCTGGGGCAAATCCAGGAGGGCTTCCTAACAAGGAGAGCGAGGTTCTGAAAGGGGAAGGTCATGGGGGCCTGGACTCTTGTTTTAAAACATCCCCATCCCACCCCACCCCTGGCCCCACTTGGGGCATCTGGCGCCTTTCAGCTCTGATATGCTGCCCCTTTAAGAGAATATCTGATGGAGTGCACTGGGGACAGTGGCCTGGCCCCTGAGGTCCTGCGAGACAGCAGGTGTGTCTGTCTGGAGCTGGGCATAGGTCAGTGGGAAGTGGGGAGGTAGGGGCCACTTCTCAGGGGACCAGCATCAGTCCTGATACCTCTACTCCTCACATGGCCCCTCCTCTCCCTCAGGTGGTGGCCATCGACCTGGATGAGGGCCTGAACGGGCTGGTGTCCTACCGCATGCAGGTGGGCATGCCCCGCCTGGACTTCCTCATCAACAGCAGCAGTGGCGTTGTGGTCACCACCACGGAGCTGGACCGAGAGCGCATCGCTGAGTACCAGCTGCGGGTGGTGGCCACGGATGCGGGCACGCCCACCAAGAGCTCTACCAGCACACTGACCATCCGGGGTGAGAAGGGCGAGGGGCCTCCTGCTACGTGCTGAACACGTGGGCATGGGCCCTGGGGCAGTGCCAGCAGGGCGCAGAGCCCTTGTGACCCCTGCTCTCCACTGTCCAAGTGGGCACAGGCCACTTTGATAATTGGGCACCCTCCTTGACTGGAACCATTCAGCACTGTAGAGCCATCCCTGTCTCTGCCAAGTCAAAAATACCAGCGAACCTTCTTCCTCCCCCACCTCCGGCCACTGCCTTCTGTGCCCCAGAGCCCGGGGGCTGTGGCCTGGACCCACTGCCAAGGTCCCTTTCTTTGACCCCGGCTGCAGCAGAGAGAGCTTGAGCTGGGGTGGGGCCTTCAGGGTCATGAACCGTCTGGGAGGGTTGCAGAGCCCTTTGTCTCCTTTGAAGGCCGGAGTTTTTATTTGGAGACACAAAGGGAACTTCCCCTCCCATGTGCCTGGAATCTCAATGGAAAGGCATCACCCTGGGCAGAGGGCAACTGCGGTCCGCACACTCCTGGAGGCTCCTCATTTCTGGGGGCCCTCTCCGTAATCCCCACTGTCTCCCCACTCCGTCACAGCAGGACCGAGGAGGGCTACTATTTCACATCTATTCTGGTTATATCTTTAATTTTTGAAACAAAATTGGGACATAGACATGAATAAGCCCTGGGAAATCGGTGCTGCGTGTAATGGGCAAGATGCGACCTGTTCTCTAGGACGGGCCAGTCCCCTTCCTGGCCCCTGCCGGCCTTCATGGGACGGGGGTGGCTAGCTCAACGCCGGCACAGACATTCACCTCCTCTCCCACGACCTGAGATGCTGAAGATGAGAGAGAGCCGAGCCTTCTTCTCTCTCCTGCTGGTGCCAGGCTTGCCTTCCTGGTCCCTGGTGCCAGTTTGAGGACCCGCTTCTGTGCCAGTGATTGACAGGGAGGATGTCCAGTCCTCTCAGAGAGGACTTCTCTCAGAGGGCCGTTCTCCAAGGCTAAGCAGAAGCCATCTCACTGAATGAGCCCATCGTTTCTCCTGGTGAAACCACGAAGAGTAGCAGAAGTGGGGTGGGGGGTATATATTTCACTGCGAAGGTCCTCCCGAGCCCCAGCTCTGCATGCAGAGCTGAAAAAATGAATCTTTAAGGGAAATGGCATTTTTTTTTAGGGGAAAGGGTTTTCAAAGGCAATTACTTTCTATGGGACCCCATCACAAACTGGGACAGGCCTCCCCAAGACCCCAACCCCACCACTTTCTTGCTGCGTGACTTTGAACAAGTCACTCAACTGCTCTCCTTGTCTATGCAGTGTGTCTAATAATGACTGCCTCATGAGGCTGTTACAAGGGGCATGTGTGGTCCTGCGCAGGAAACATTTAGTGTGGGCTTGGCACACGGGAAGAGCTGAGGAACGGTCACCGTAACCTTCATCACTCTTGTCGTTGTCAGGCACGCACTGGAGACTATAGGGCGTTCTCCTCCCTTGGACAGCATGAGCAGCAGCGAACCCCGAGGGGAGCAGGGACTGTGGGAGGGCGTGGAGGTCTGGTCAGCTCTGTCCTGCCCCCAGCCAGCATGGGGACCCTCGGCTCACGAGTGGGAAGCATTGACTCGTAGGAAATCCATTTCCTATTGGTCTGCGGTGTGAGCCACGGCCTTGGAGCGGGGTAGTCTGGTACAGAAGCCAGGCCTAGCTCTGTGTGCTGGCTCTGCCCACAGTGCTGGACGTGAACGATGAGACACCCACCTTCTTCCCCACCGTGTACAACGTCTCCGTGTCCGAGGACGTGCCACGGGATTTCCGCGTCGTCTGGCTGAACTGCACCGACAATGACGTGGGCCTCAACGCTGAGCTCAGCTACTTCATTACAGGTGTGGCCCTGTCCCCACCCCCTTCCAGATGTGCAGGCTGCCTGGGGTGGGGTGGGGCCTGGGGAGCGGGGAAGAGGCTCACGTTGGCCGTCAGGATGTAGCCCCTGCTAGAGCCTCCCTGAGGATTTGCTCATGGCTTTTCCCAAGGGCTTTGGAGCCTGGTCCCTCTAATCTGGCTCCCCAGGGACCTCCTGGATTGGGTAGGGGTGAGGGGACTTGCCAAGGTTCAGTCTAGAGGGAGATGGAGCCAGTGACTCCTGGGATGAGCCCTGCCCCCCACTCCACTCCATGTTAGGGAGACAAAGCAGACGGGAGGAACATGGCCTCGTCATTCCCTGGGGACCCTTCACTTAGGAAGAGAATTCCCATCTGTTTGGAGGCAGATGGTTTAAATCTCTCTAAATGTAGTTTTAGCTCAAAATGTCAAGTAGCTACCACCTAAAGAGCGGTGCAGAAATATTATAAGGCCATGCCCTGGCACAACGGGTGAAAGGGCGTCATGATCAATTAGTGATGTCTGCCATGACAGTGGGGTTGGTAGGTGGTGGCAAACATGCCGTGTGTTAGTCATTTCTGGATTAGAACAGTGTCCCGGCATTCTTCAGCCCGTCGCATCCCTGAGAGGTGCTGGGGTGCGTGGGGCGGGGGATAGTTCTTTCACATTCCTGATCCTTCCCTTGGCCCTTGTACTGGCTCTGTCTTACCTCTGTCCATGGCCAGCCTCCATGAAGTGGGCCGGCAGCCTCAGGCCAGCTCCTCCCAGCCCAGTCCTCAAGACAAATCCAGGAAAAGCTCCATATCAAGACCCTCACATGGCACCAGCCATGGTTCAGCCCCAGCACTTTTTGTGTCTTAGTTCCGCCCGCTCCCCCTAGGAGCCAGACTGAGTCCCTTGTAGATAGATGGTGCTTCTGATACTGAGGAGGTAATGCTGGCAACTCAAGAGCAGAGATCTTTCTTCAGAGGCAAACCATGTCAGAACAAGGGAATGTGAACATGTGACGGAGGCCCCCGGGGTGACTTCCCAGGACCCTGAGGTGTCCATTCCCTGCTCACCTGAGAGCCCTGTCAGCCCTGGAATTCTCGGATTTTGATTTCACACGGTTTGTGAGGAGCAGTGTCCAGTTCCCAGGCAGCCCGAATCCAGTGCAGTGGCGCCCTCTGCTGCCCAGAGTGCCACAGTGCCCACCAACTGGCAGGGGAGGGGTCCTTATACTGTTCTGAGGGAGTCCTTTCCTGGCTCTTGTCTACTTCAGGAAAGAGACCTTCACACTTCCCACCTGTCCCAGAACTCGGGAAGACTCAGTAACACTGTCCCCTGTCCACCTGCCTGTACTTTTCACTCTGTGGAGCCTCTGGGAGTCCCCACTGAGAGAACCCGAGATAAGGGAGCTGGAGCATGCTCAGCCAGCCCCGAAGACCTCAGCCACATATAAAAGCCCCCGACCGGGTTAACTGCTCAGACACTCCTACAGCACAGGAAGGTAACTGGTGAAGGACACAGGCTGGGGAGCAGACTGCTGTGTTGGAGTCCTACACCCCAAATAGTGACTGTAACCAAGGGCACCACACACAACTTCACTAAAGGACCGTTTTTCTCATCTGTGAAGTGGAGACAGCGATAGCCCACATGAAATAAAATGGTCCACAGCATGCGCTCAGACCCCTATGATTCCAGGCATTTGCCCCTCACCTAAGCCCCCATAGGCCACACCCTCATCAGAGCCCCCCGGATCCCTGTTCTCAGGGAGAATTGAGTGGGCAGCACCGCCTTTCATTCCTGGACCACCTCTGGAGTACCCAGGCTCGGAAGCAGAGCTGGGGTGCCACGTCCCCTCCCCTAGCCAGGAGCCCTGTTTCCTGACTGGAGCTTCATTCTGCTTTGCCCGCAGGTGGAAACGTGGATGGGAAGTTCAGCGTTGGCTACCGTGATGCTGTTGTGAGGACAGTGGTGAGCCTGGACCGGGAGACCACAGCCGCGTACACACTTGTCCTGGAGGCCATAGGTACATACCAGTGCCCCGCCCCCTCCATATACCACTACAAGGTGGCTCTGGGCAGAGTTCTCAGGAGGCGCCCTCCCAGGAGCCAGTTGGGCCCAACCCTGGGAGCCAGGCCTTGAGCCAAAGACGCTGCCCTGATGTCAGTGGAGAACAGATGACCAGGTACCCAACATATTACTGAGTCCTTTCTAGGCATGAGACTCAGTGCCCGGTGCTATAGGCACACTAAGGTGGAGAGGCAGGGGTTACATGGGAACCAGGTACAAGACCAACACGTAGCCAAATCACTGCAGAATCAAGCAAAACAACACGGAAAAGGAGAAGGGACAACCCAAGAGTAGCGGCACAAAGAATGGTAGGAACATGGTGGGAACATGGTGGGGGGTGGGGGTGACCAAGGAAGGCTTCTTGTAGGAAGTGGCACAGGAAATGCCTTTGGATCATTTAGGACTCTTGGCTACAGATTTTAAAATAAACTGACTTCAGGGATACGGGCTCACAGAACCAGTGTGCTGGGAGATAGATGGAGCTTCAGGTATGACGATTTGGGGCTCAGGGGATGCCACCAGGCCTCAACCTCTCTGCGTTGGCTGGTCCTGCCTCCTGTATATTGGCTTCATCCTCTACCTCACACGGAAACAAATTGCTGCTGCAGCCCCAGCCTTAATCATCTTGGGTTCAAATGTAGCAGCAGGGAGACAGCACTTGTCTCTTTCCCCATCTCCCCAGCTGAAGCCTGAGACGAGCTCTGATTAGTCCCACCTGCCCTGTTGCCTGTACCTGAACCCCTGGTCATGGTCAATGCGGGTGAGACGTGCTGGTGGCTTAGACCTAAATCACATGCCTGTCCCTTGATCTGAGGGGCAGCCAGACCCACCTGGAACCCCAGGCCTCAGGATCAGGAGGGTGGGTTCTTGGACCAACCTTCAGGGCATGGCCTTACCTAAGAGCAGGATGGTGCTTATGGGCAGAAATGAGGCAGGGGCACCACCAGCTTGAGGGCCAAGTGATGCTTCAGTACAAAGAGAAACAAGGAGGACACTTTAGGCAGAGGAACCAGCCCGTGCAAGGGGCTGTGGGCGGGAAAGAGCCATGCGTATGTATGGGTGCGTGTCCGTCTCCTGCCCCATACTGCGGCATATACTATTGGGGAAGGGAGGCTGCAGTCAGGTAGGGCCGGCGTATGGAAGCCTAAACGTCGAGCTGGAAGTCTGGTCTTTGGTTTCCAGGCAGCAGGGCTGTGGACAGGAAGAAGGGTATGATGAGACCTTGCCTCCCATACGGCACTTGTCCTCCCAGAGGCACCCAGTTCCACGCCTGCAGTGAGCTCTGGGTGGAAAACAAACGTGCTCTCTGTGCCTCACTCTTTCCAGCCAGCAGTCCCTCCCCAGCCTGCCCATGCCCACAGGCGTCTTCCCTCTGCCCTGCTCTCCTCCCTCCTGAGGCAGCCACTCACCCCCCACCCCGAGACCCGTCACCCCACTGAGTCCAGCCTTCATGACAAGCACTGGCCAGCAGGGGCACAGGGCTCCGACTTGGGCCCTTTATGGGCCTGCCAGCTCGTGCTGTCCCCAGCCACGGCAAGTAAGCAGGATCCCCAGGGTGGTGGGAGGCTGGTCCCAGAGAGGAGCTTAGGAGGACAGGATGACTCGGGATAGGTGACTGCATGGCAGCGTGTGGTCGGCTGGCCTGGGGAAGAAGGGACAGAGTCACCACTGGTCCTCAGCCAACTCTAGCTGCCCATACTCCTCCCTGGGGTGACGGTCCCTGCCTAGACATGCAGTGCTAGTCACAGCTCCTTTCTCTAGGGAGGGTGACCCAACTGCTGCCTCTGGGGCCGAGCCACCTCCACACCTCTGGGCGGGTCCTGCAGAGCACTGAAGGGGGCAGAAAGGCTGGGCCCACCCACATCCCTGGATGTAGCAAGCCCACAGGCCAAACCCATCCCATGAGAGTGTTTGACCCAAGTCATGTTTCATAATGAATGACAGTTGTGAACATTTAAAAAACAGATTTTATTTAAAAGCTCATGTTCAATTTCTCTTGAAAAATCAGACCTATGTCACTGGGCCCACATTCTGCCTATCCACTGTGGACTGGAGCAGAGGACATCGGCCCTTGTAGGTGGGCCTGCCCAGATGGGCACCCACGGATCTTTCCCACCTGGCCCCGACAGCAGCTGGGCTTATGATCTCAGCATCCGAATCTCTTCCCTAGGCTGCTGTAACAAGTTACCCCAAAGCCGATGGCCCAGAAGAACAGAAATTCATCCTCTCCTGGCTCTGGAGGCCAGAAGTTAAATTCAGATGCCACACTCCCTCCTAAGGCTCCAGAGGAGACCCCTTCCTTGACTCTACCGGTTTCTGGTGGCCCTAAGTGTTTGGCTTGTGGCCACAGGACTCCAATCTCTGCCTCCAACTTAATGTGGCCCTCTCCTTTGTCACATACTCCTTTGTCCCTCCGCCTTTCTCTTATGAGGACCCTTCTAAGTCACCAATGGCTTACCCACTAATCCAGGATATGTCATCTCAAGGTCCTTAATTCTATCCTCACAGACCCTTTTCCCCAATAAGTTTACATTCACAAATTCCCAGGGATTTGACATGGGTATATTTTGGGGGGGCTACCACCCAACCCACTTCATGCCTCAGTTCCCTCCTCTGTAAAATGGGGATAATAATAATAGGGCCTACTTCAGGGGCTGCCTGAGAGACTGGGTCGTGTTAGGCACCGTTAGTGTTATTCCTAATCTAAAAAGGAGAAGAGCCACCCTGTGAAGGCCACAGTGGCTGGGGTGAACGTGGCCTGTGCCCAGGAAATTTGCCCTTCAGGCAGCTGCTAACAGCCCACCCCCCATCAACTCCCACAGACAACGGCCCCGTAGGCAAGCGGCGCACCGGCACTGCCACCGTGTTCGTCACTGTCCTGGACGTGAATGACAACCGGCCCATCTTTCTGCAGAGCAGCTACGAGGCCAGTGTCCCCGAGGACATCCCTGAGGGCCACAGCATCGTGCAGGTAGGTGGCCGTGGCCCCTGGGGTGGCTGAGGGGCTGGGGGCAGGCAGGCCCCACTCAGGCCTGAGCACACAGGCTCCATGGTGTCGTGGCGGGGAGGGATGGAAACAGGAGAGGGCCCAGCTGCTGCTCTGGGAGTAGCCAGTGCACCCAGGCCCCCTCCTCCCTCCTGGGAGAGTAGGACCCCAGGTAATATAGCCGAAGACAGGGTCCTGGCTCCCCCTTCCAAAGAAAAAAAGAAAAAAGCCAGAACGAAGCCTTGGCTGCCCCTCTTCTCCCTGCCTCCCCACAGCTCCCTCCTCATCCCCCACCCAGATGGGCCTCTCAGAGCAGCGAGGAGATGGCAATGTCACATTTTCCCAGAAAGGAGTTGAGAGAGCCAGGGTCCAGCGAGGCCCAGAACAGAGCGGCTTTCATGGGGCCCTTGGCCAAAGCTCCCCTCTTGGGAAGTAAACAGGCACAAGAAGAAAGGGAGCAGGCTCAGCGGGAGGATGGAGAGGACCTGAGAATGAGGCCCGGGTGCCCTCCCCCAGCGCCTCATTGCTGGGTGGGGAGGGAGGCCAGAATGAATTGCCCTCTTCATCAGCTGCGAGGGTTTGCGACTAGGAGGCTGAGCCAAACACAGCAAATCTGGACCTGCCCGCTGGCGCGGGCTCTGAGCTTGGGAGGCTGGGGGTGCACCCACCACCCTGCATCGGGACCGGGACGGGGGCAGGAAAGGGCTGGGAGCGGGGTGCTGATTCCCAGAGGCACCAAGAGCCCAGAAAACCATGGGGTTTGCAAGGGCCTGGGGCTGGTTACAGAAGGAGGAAGTGCTCTCCCTCTGGGTGTCCACCCCTGGGGGCCTGGAGAGCCCCTCCCCCTTAGCCTAATACCTACTACCCTGGCTCACTGACGGGTCTTCCAGGACCAGCCTGGGAACATACCTGGGGTTATGGCCAGGCCTTTGAGAGCACCCCCTCCCTGTCCCCAGCCTCTCCCTCCCCTCCAGGCCTCAGGGCAACATGACCTCTACCCTAGCCTCCAGGAAGAGAACACCCAGGGCCGAGCAGGGCACCTGGCCAGGGGATGACCCTAGTGACTGACCGCAGGAGGAATTCCTCCTGGGATGTCTCAGGGGGGGCTGGGGGGGGAGGGGCCCAGGAAGAGGTTAACAAGCTGGGAGGGGTAACAGCCTATGGGGAGAAGGCCTGCCCCACTTTCTAAACCCAAAGAATTGGTTTCTATTATACAGCGTGACTCAGACCGAAACCCTAGACCCTGCCGGCAGCACAGCGCAGCCCTGACTGTCCCCACTTCTCAGGGAGAAGCTCGGGCACTAGCGAGTCTCCTGAAAGGAAGTTTCCGTCCAAGCAGGACTCGCTCTTAGACATACTGACCTGGAAGAAAGGCGCAGCGGGCCTCTCCAACAGGGCCTCCTTGGAGAGGGAGCTGCTCTCCAGAGGCCTCTGAGGGAAGAAGAGGACTCCTTAGGCTTCGGGGGTGTGGGGACGTACCCAGACTGGGCCTCCCTTCGCTCAGTAAAGAGCCCCATAGGTCTGTGCCCCAGCTGGTGGGGCAGAGCGAGGGGCTGGACACAGTATCCCAGGCTCGTAGGAGGGGGAAGACATAGACAAGGCTGACACCCACTGCCAAAAGGACATGATCCCTGTCCTCCCTCCCAGAGGTGCAAAGAGCAGGGGCAGTTCCAGGCAGGAAGTGACTTGCAGCTGCTGAGCAAAGAGGCTTTGACAAGGGGAGCGTAAGGCAGAACCAGGGGAGAACAAGTCACTCAGCTTGCCCGGTGTCTTGGGTCAGGGTAAGGCTAGGGAGAGAGTTCAGAGCCAGTTCCCAGAGGGCACGGAACGCCCGACTAAGGAGCCCTGGCTTTACCCAGCCCGCGTTAGGGGACCAGTGCTGGTTTTGGAGCTGGGGAGTAGTAAACTGGAACCCCCTCTTGGAGAAGACCTGGCTAGCCGCCCTGTGGGTCATAGCAGGGTGAGGCGGGCAGCCCTGTGGCTGAGCCCAAGATGGCCCTGGCCAGCAATCAGACCCCTCCTGCCTTTTCTCCAAATGCGGGACCCAAGCAAAGCATAGAGCCCTGGCTTTGTGAAGAGAGGCTAAGAGTTAGGGATTTTAAGAAGTCCACCTTCAGTGCGATTGGTTTGACAGGTAGCCAGTCAATGAAGCAATCACCAAAAAGAGAGAACACCTAGTGTGGTCCAGGCTTGAAGTCCCATAGCTGTCCTGTAGAAATCTAGACCATCCCACCGGCAGGGAGGCTGCCACCTTCCCTGGGTGAGGCGTGGAGCCCCGTGATGTGTCCTCAGGTTGCATCGCCTTCTTCAGGTGCTGGCAGAGCCCCCGGCCACTCTGACATAGCACCCGGCCTGGCCTCTGCAAGGAGCTCCCTAACCCATTCTCGCCCCCTCCTGACCCATCCTGATGTGATGCATTGAAGGGGGACAGCCAAGATGGCGACTGGCTAGTCAGTATTGAGAGCCTCACTTGCGCCTCCTCTCAGCAGCACCCAGGCATCAGATCCACCACAAGGGTGCGAGCTGCTCCCAGGGATTAGTAGGAGAATGCTGACAGGAAAGCTGAGAGGAGCCCCTGGGTTCCCTTTAGCCTTAGGCCCTGAAGTGGCCCAGAGGGCAGGACCGTACCTTGCCCCCAGTGAGGGCTGAGTTTTCACTTGGCTGGAGGGAACCTTTGGCCATTCGGCAACTCCAACTGAAATCCCAGCTGGGTTTGGCACTGGGGGATGGGCGTGGCTGCTTGGGAAGCAGGGACCCTGCCCTCTGGAGGTGGTTGGTGCCTGGTTGCCAGAGAGGAACCCTGGAGACCCCGGGTTGTAATCTCCAGACCTCAGGCCAAGGGTCCAGATGGCTGCAGGTTCTCCACTATTGGTCCAGCAGCCTTTCAGCAGGCAACAGCTAGAGGGTCTGCAGAGAGCAAGGCATCCTTGCAGGGCCTTCTCTGGGAAAAGCCATGAACCTGGACACACAGGATGCTTGCGCCACTCTCTTGCTGCAGCCTGTGGTGTGGGGCTGGGTCCGAGGGAGGAGGGTCCGAGGGTAGATCCTGGATGGTGGGGAACAGCCTGTCACATCTTGGTAGATTCTGTGCAGTCCCAGTCATGGCTGTCATCGTGGTCCGGCAAGGAGCATCGAGGCGCAGGCCGGCCACGACGGAAGCTGTGCAGGGAGCGGCGCAGGGAGCCCAGGCGCTTCCAGAGCCGGAGCTGGGGCTCGCTGGGGCTCCCGGGGTGGTGGGGCATGCACTCTTGAGCCTGGCGACTTGGGTCCAGCACGGCTGGTTTGCAAAGGGTCATGAACAGCAGACAGGAGGCCAGCAGGAGGAAGATGCAGGCCAAGGCAATGAGCACGGGGAGGGGGTCAGCTGCCTCCGCAGGGCTCCCCGGAGTGACAGGAGTCATGAGGGGGCTGGGGCCCTCTGTGCCCATGGCTCCTGCAATAGGAATGGGACAGAAACTCAGCGGCAAATCAGCTAGACCCAGGGCCGGGGAGGGGAACATTGACGGGGGCTGGGCACTGCTAAACTAGCAGCAGATAGCATCACAGCCATTTTACAGGTTAGGACAGTGAGGCCCACAGAAGTGACAAGTCTAAGGTGGGAAATCGATGGAGCTGGGCCTGAACTCAGGGCCTCTTTCTACTGTATCTCCCTGCCCGACTGTAATGGGGGAGCTGGAAAGATAATGCCTTCCAGCATTTAAAAATCAATTCTCATGAATTACAATAGTCTTAGAACAGAAAACCTGGGATCTAAGACCAGCTCCATCAATAACTTGCTCCGTGACCAGGAATGAGTCACGGATTACAGGGTGCCGGAGCTGGCACGGACCCGAGCAATTATCTGATGCCTGATGCCAAGGCTGCAAATGGGGGGCGCCCACCAGCATGTTTCATTTGGTTCTTGCAGTATTTTTATAAATTTAAATAGTGATTTTAAAATCACAAACAAGCAAAAAGAAGTGATTTCACCTAAATATCTGAATGCCAGACATCTCTTGAAATTTCAGAATTTCAACACCTGGCAACATGAGGCTAGTTGTGCCTGGCACCTGGTGGCTGTGGCTGAGTGGCAGCTGCCTCCTTTAGATGGCACACTGACCCCCAGCTCCCCACACTCCCCACAGGCCCACTGCATACCTCATGTCACCTGCCTGGTCCCAGGGGCATTCCTGTTGGTGCTTCCCAAGACAGGAGAAGCTGCTCCCGTGACAAGTGAGGAACCGGGGTCCCAATAAGGGTAGACCGAGCCCAAGGGCACGCTGTGCGCCAGAACCAGGTTTCCCGACTCCGGGCCGCACAGCCTTGCCAACCCTCTGGCTCCCACCTCTCCCCAGGGCTTCCTGAGCTGCTCTGAGAACAGGTGGAAAATAACCCATAGACAACAACAGAGTTGACAAGATGAGGCTCGAACCCCATGTAAACACCAGTCACCTGTTAGCACTTAAGACCGTCCCATTAGAGGGAGGAGGGCAGTTGAGGGAGTCCTTGTAGATGGGGCTGAGCTTTTGGTTACAAATAAAAATGCTTACAGAGCCAGGCTGGTGGATAACATGCGAGCAAAGAGGACAGGTGGACAGGTGGGCAGGTCTACCTGGAGAATGCGGTCACGGAGGTGCAGGGGCCTTGGCCAGGCTGATGGAATGACAGACTGCAGCCCCAGTGCAGTCGGCTCTTCCAATTTTCCAAGAGAAGCCAGAAATCTGCATTTTTAGGCAAACTTTCCTGATGTTTAAATGTTGGCAACTGATTCAAATTTGGTTAACATGAGAGTGGGAGAGAGAGGGAGTGGGGAGAGAAAGAGAGAGAAAACACTGCAAAGACCAAATAAACTTGATTCCAAACAATTTGGAATGGACTTTAAAATACTTAAGACACTACAGCAGGCCAAACAAAACACATTAGTGGGCTACATCCAGCTTTGCGAGCCAGCATTTGCGATCTTTGATTTCTACAAACACGGCGGGACAGGAACCTCCCCAAATGGTCCAATAGTCATCATTTCTTTCTCTTTGATCTTGGAGACTTTGGTGAGACTGGGGATAGCAGAGTCCCTTCTTTCCCCAACTTGCAGCCTCGTCTGACTCACAGTCATATGCCCGCACCTGCGCTCAGCAGTGGCCGCCAAGGGCCCATGTCAGCAGGCAGGAGGAAGTGGACAGGGGCCATCCCGCTTTCACCCTCCCGACCCCCACCCCCAGTCCCCACCGCAGACACTCACCAACAGCCATAGGACCTGACTCTGGGCTCTCTGTGCCAGCCTCCTTCCTGCCCACAGCCTTGCCCTGTGTCTGGCAGACTAAAGGCACCCAGTGCACCCCACCCCACCTCCCACCCACTCCCCACCACCACTCCTTCCAGCATTTCCAGGCAGAACAGGACCCCTCCCAGCTGGAAACTCTGATGCCCGTCTAGCTGCCCAGGGCCTCCGCCTTGCAGGCATCGCCTAGAGAGTGCTCCAGCCAGGCAGCCGTACGTGGGCTGGCCCTTCCTTGAATCTGAACAGGGAGGGGGCACGGGGTGTGCCCACCACCATCTCCCATGGGAAGGAAACTGGCCGTCCCTCTATTCCGCCCTGGGCTGTGCTTGGCTGGGAGTAAGAAAAGGGAAGTCCGAAGTGCGAAAAGCCTCAATCCTGCCAGTCCGAGTTACTTCAGGGCCTTCACATGGCTCTGCAGGCCTTATCAAGCTGGCAGAGCAGCCCTGGCTTCAGTCCTTGGGGAAACTCTTTAGTAAAAAGATCCGTGAAGCTCGAAGCATATGGGTAATTCCTTTGGAAGCAAGAGATTCCAAAGAGCCTGAAAACAGCAAGCCACCCTCCCTGGACCGCGCACCAGGCCAGCCGCCAGGCCCTTTGAGGCCCTCTCCGACCAGCCAGGCCTGCTTGTTCTGGAAAAGGAGGCCTCCTCCAGACCGAGGCTAGGAATCACCTTAAGGGCAGGGCAGGTAAAGTCTCCCGCACTCCTGGAGTCCGGGGCACCCCTGCAGACCCGCTCTGGACAGAGCTCTGTAAGCTTAGTCTAGAACCTTCTTTCTTTCCTCAGAGCTCCATAGATCAGGGCCCATGAACAGAGCGCATCTTGCCGTGTGGTCTCAGGCTAGCCACTGCCCCTCACTAGGATTTCCACTCTCTGCAAAAGCAGAGGGCTCCCCCAGGTCCGAGCACGCCCTCCCAGGACCCCAGCAAGGGTCTGCCCCACTTTCCTCAACAGGCCTTCTCCGGCAGTTCCCCGAGCACTGACCTCAAAGCCAGCCCTCCTCAGTCCCGGGCTGGGTGAAGGGTCTTCTCAGCTGTCCACAGGAGACCCAAGGAGCCCCCAGTGCCACCTGTGACCCCAACCCACCCTGGCCTCTGCGGTGCCCAGTGACCCTCAGCCAGGCTGAGCAGAGTGGGTCGTGTCCCTTCACTGTCCTGCGAGACCTGGCTTTGTCTGGAAGAGTTTGGGCTCTGCCTTGGGGGAGGGGACACCCAAGAGGGTAGGGATGGCAACTGGGTTGGAAGAAGGAGAGGGGAGCTGTGTGCCTGAGCCTTCCCAGGGCCTCACTCCAGCCTGTCTCCTTGGAGCCCTCCGGAGCGGGGGGCGGAGGGGCGGAGGGGTGGAGGCACTGGGAGGACGCAGGGGGAAGGTTTCAATGCCTCTGCAGCTCTATGGCTCTCACCTTCCCCCACTGGACTGGTGAATGGTATGGTCTGCAGCCACCAGCGGGTTGCTATTCAGTGTCTGCCAGCCTCCAGGTTACTGGGGAAAGGGGCTCGCAGTGGGGGAGGGGTTGGGAAAAGGCAGAGAGATGGGCCTTGGGACCTCTGCTCCCCTCCCAAGTCCCTGGGCCTCTCACCTTCCAGGGTTCTCCCTCAACTTCCCAGAAAAGTACTTTCCCTTTGAAGGTGGCTACAGAAGTGAGGAGTGAGAGGCATTTTCGAAAGTCAAAGAGATCACAGGGTTCAGAAAGCCTAAGATTGAGGGACAGCCAAAGCTGTGCTCCTTGCCGTTTTGGTGGGCCCTTGGAGACCCTCCAGGTAGTGGCTCTTCATACAGCACACACCACCATATCCCCCCACACGCATGACACACACATCCCACACCCCCACCCACACACTCCACACACCTCATACCCGTACACCCACACATACCTTCACACACACCCCCCACACCTACCACATCCACATTCATGCACAGACACGCTCCTCCCCCAACCTTTCTTTCCAGAAACCAGAGCTTCGCTGGCAACAAGCTGCCTCCTTAGGAGCCTAAGTCTTAAGCAGCTTCTCCATCAAGGCCCTCCAAGCTCCTAGAAATATAACGCTTGGGGGGTGATGTGGCTCTGCCCAAGACCTGATCCTGGGGCCCACCCCCTTTTTTGGAGCCCTAGTTGGGATATTTAGCTTCTTTCTCCTGCTCTTAGCCCTCGACCACAAAAGAAGCATTCTCTGCACAGCCCCAAATGGACGGGAGCATTCCATGGACGGTCGAAGTCTGTTAGGTGACTTAGGAGTCATCTCATCCAGCCCCCGCCCCCCTCAGATGATAAAACTGAGGTCCAGAGAGCTGTGGCCTGGCCAGGGTCGCCCAGACAAGCAGCCACGCAATCCACCACCCTAGGTGAGGTTCCTGGGAGCTCAAAAGGCCGAAGGAGGGGACTGGAGGTATGAGATGACCTGGTCAAGCCTGGATCCGTCACCCACCTTCTCCTCGTCCTCCCCAAGAAGCTGGAGGGGGATCAGAGAACAGAGCTGGGAGGTCCCCCGCCACGGACAGGGCAGTGTGGAGACATGGTCAGGTGTCCTTGTAGGGGACAAGAAAGACAGACATGTCCCTCTCCTATCTCACACCCCAGCCTCTGCAGAAAACCACGGGTTTTGGCAGGACAGGCTGGAGGCAGTGTGGAGGGAAGGAGAGGGACTCCAAAAACATCTTCTCTCCCTGTGGGGTAGAATTCAAAGACTTACCTTATATCATTCTTCCTTAGCTAAAGGCCACAGATGCCGACGAGGGCGAGTTCGGGCTTGTGTGGTACCGCATCCTTCACGGTGAGTGGGCTGCCCTGCAATGTCAGGGGCTGGTCCTCCCACCCTTGACTGCGCTTCTCTAGGCAACCAGGGGTCTGGGAAGTGAAGCCATGGGAGTCCCAAGTGCTGTACACACAGGCAGGCCAGAGGGAGGAAGCGGGGACATTCCCCAAATCATTTGCACCAAGCTGGACGTCTTTTAAGTTTGGGTGCTGCATTTGATTGCTTTGCTCCTGAAGTTCGTCATGTCCCATGGTAGGACATCACCTTAACAGAGGGGGGTCTTGGAGACCAGGGCAGCCTTCAGCAGCAAGCTCCCCAGCGATCGAGTGTCATTGGCCCAACACGTATCATGTGCCCATCCCTTATCCAATCATTATTGCCTTGGACACTTGAGCAGTGCCCCCAGCTTTCCAAAATGAGTCACAGAGCACATGGACTGAGAGTGGAGGAGGCGGGCGGATCCCCAGAGGAAAATCAAGCTGCTATTACTACAAGTCATGGGAATGGGCGCTGGACCAGCCCAAATACGTCCACCAAATCCTGGCTTCAACCACCCACAGACAATTTGGATTGGTTCATCTTCCTGTAGTGCCCAGATCCCTCTGAAATACTGAGTCCATGGAGACCTCTGGGTATGGGGTATCAGGGGTCCCCCAGGCTTCCCATTAGGAAGACACAGAGTAAATTTCTACACCTCCCCTCAAACCCCGCCAGGCCAGAGCAGCGTGAGACCGAGGCCTGCTTGCCATTGTGGGCTTCAGGCTAGCTCCGAGACCCCTGGGCAGGGTCAGCATTCTGGGGGGCTGGGCCCCCCTCTTTACCCCGACGATCCCACCAGGATCCTGCTCCAGGACAGAGCCCATGCATCTCATCTGTCTCTCCACACAGGTAACGATGGCAAACACTTCCGGATCAATGTCAGCAGCGGGCTCCTGATGCGAGGGCCCCGGCCCTTGGACCGGGAGCAGGACTCATCTCATGTGCTGATAGTGGAGGCCTACAACCATGACCTGGGCCCCATGCGGAGCTCCGTCAGGGTGAGGCTGGGGGTGGGCTGGGTGGCTCTCAGATAGCCGGTCATCCGGTCGTGGAGCCCCACATCCCCTTCTGCACTGACCTCAGGGCTGGGCCAAGGCCATAGCTGGACAGGAGATGGCCAGCAGTTGGGGCCTGACAGGGCAAGGCTGCCACTGATTTAGGTTCTGAATGACACCTGGAGCCCGGGGTGCCCAGCCTGGGATCTTGGGTGCGTCATTTTGCTCTGAGCCTCAGTTTCTCCAGATGTGGAAGGGGAAGGGGGTCAGTGATTGGATAAAAGAGGTGTCCTTACCATACTAACCCCCTATATCCACACAGCTCTCTAGGGTGAGCCAAGAAATCTCACATCCATGATCTTAGAGATGTAGATGTTGCCCATTTCATTTTAGAAATGAGGAAACTGAGGCACGGAAAAATCTAGTACTGATAGATCTCAGAGCCCAGGTCTTTTGAGTCCAAGTTCAGTGCTCTTTCCACTGAAAATGTCCCCCAAATATCCCAGCTGCCCCTTCAAATGTAATCTTTTCTGCAGACCCTCACCTCGGGCCTCTCTCTTAGGCAGCGAAAACGAAACCAGGCTTCATCTTCCCAAACAGTCAGAATAGACACAAACACCCCCATTGGCTGGGCCAGTTTATGCCCGTCCTGCCCAGTGGCAGGGAGATGACTGAAACAGCGTCTCAAGGTCACCACCCCACTGCACACTCAGCAGCTCACCCCCACTTCCCCTCAACCAGGTGGAAAGTGAGTCAGGCCCCAGAGGTGAGTAGGAGGGAGATGGGAAAAGTCAGGTGGAGGGACTTTTACCCAGAACTGAGTGAGGCAGAATCAGCTCTTCTTATCAGCTGCATCTCCACCTGCTGTTTCCTCCAGGCTGGAAACAATGAGCAGAGGCCTGCCTGGGGTCCCCAGTCACACACGCAGGGGTGCTGGGGAACAGGTGACTCAGCCTTGGCCCGTGTCCTGCTGGCACCCCTAAAACTCTGCACCAGGAAGAGATGGGGAGGGAAGCCTGGGTCCTTAGGGCCACCCATCCGAGTGAGAGCTGCACGGGCGGCGGTGGTAGAGTTTGGCAGAACCCTTGGGATTTTACAGCGTGGGGCTGCTTGGAACAATCCCAGAGCACTGGTGACTGAGAGTAAAACACAATTACCTGAATGTGCACGCAGGCAGCCCCACACAGTCATGCTCATCTGCATGACTCTGAATGGCTTAGTCACGTGATCAAGACACTCGCGGCAGAGCCTGCCCTCTGTGGGGCCAACTTCAGGCCACAGAGCGACTGATGTCAGCATGGCTTGGGCTGGCTCCCTAGGCTTTAAGCTGCCTAACCATAGCCCTCCTTGTGGCTCCCTCACTCCTCACCCTCCCAGAAGCAGGCGAGCACCTCTCTCCAAGGCCTGCTTCTGTCAGTGTCTCAGCATAGCGGCTGCAAACCTTTTAAGGCCACAGACCTTTTTCAACAAAATGGTATGCAGAGTCGCAAGGTACTGCGTACAGCAGATCAAAGCCAGGCGGTGCAGATCAGTGCAGGGGCAGGGTACTCGGAGCCACACCTGCTTGGCCACCCTCCTTTTGCTCCTCCCCCCAGGAACCCTGAGGAATAATAAACCCTCACCTAGGACGTAGTCTGTGCCAGGCACCTTTCTAAGTACTTCATGCACTCGACCTCGTTTAATCCTCATAACAGCCCTGTGAAGTAAGCTCTGTTATTATGCCCGTTTTAGAGATGAGGAGATTGAGGCAAAAAGGGATCAGCCAATGTGTTTAAGGTCACATAGCAGTAAAGGTAGAGCCGGTCTTCACACCAGGCCTTCGGCTCAGGTCTATTTTCTTAACCACAGCCCTACACTGCCTTACACGAGGCTTTTCAGAGCACAGAAACCACTGCTGCCTTAGCCTCAAGAGTCATTTTTAAGGTGGGAATTTGGGAGCTGGCCCCCGGGGACTGGATGACCCTTGTGGTACAGAGCCCCCCACCCTGTGCCCCGGGAAAGCCAAGACCTTTCCGAAGACAATGCAGGGACGTCAGTTTTGCCCTGGGTTCATTGAGAGTTTGCAGGGACCATCCATATTCTCCAGTTCCTGCTTCATAGACCAGGGGCAGCCCAGGTGGAAGGGCCAGAGAGCACGGAGTACGACGGTCCTTGCAGAGAGCGAGGACTCACATGCACGCTGCAGGTGCATGTGTGCGCCTACACACACGCTCACACACATTTTCTGTCGCTTCGCTGTTGGAGGGCACAGCACCAGACAGAAGGTGCGGCTGGTTCTCCAGGGAGCCTGATAGCTTAGTAGCTGAGCCCTCCTTTCAGAAAGAATTTGGCAGACCTGTGTGTTTCCTGTACATCTGTGTCTCAGGTTTGCAAACCACACACCATTTTGCCCCCTGTCTCTGCTGCTAAAAACAAGGCTGAAACCAACAAGAGGAGAGTGGCATGCAGCCAGCGTCATGGAGGATGGGCCACACCCAGGCGCTATGCCACCTCCCTCCACTTTTTATATTTTGTCAGGCTAGCCCTGTTTTTCCCCCCTCAACCCTTGGACTCGGCTATTTGGACAAGCCGGCTCAGGAAGGGGAAGGCTCGCCGTTTGGGAAGATGAATGGTTGGTTTCTGTTTACGGAAAGTGAGTTCCCGAAATTCATGCATGCAAATTCCCCCCAACACCTACCCCACCCAGGATCTTCCCAGCCAAATTCTTGGGGAAGCCAAACTTAGAAGGTTTCGGCTTGTGAACAGCTGTGCTCTGGGGTGGGCACTTTAGTTTGCATAGTGGGTTCTGGGCGTCTGGACATAAAAAATATAAAGACACAGCAGGGCTACAGGAACCTCTGGAGCAGGGAAGAACAAATCTTTATCCCTTTATGCCTCTCCTCCCCCTCCCTCTGCCACCCCACCCACCCCAGAGTTCTCTACCCATCAGTCCACCATTTCTGCTTATACCAAAAGAAGCCCCTTCACTTCTCTCCAGCTAATTCCCAGCTAAACCCAGAACAGAAGCCAGCACTGATCCCAGCAGCTGCGATCAGTCAGAAACCAAATATTCATGTTCTCAGATAGCCTGCGCCTCGGCCCCGCCGTCGGCGCTGTGACCACGTGTGAACTCTGTGTTGCACATCATTGCCCCGGCCCCACGTGCTCCCTTTCCCCTCCGCTGGCCAGTGTGCTGGCCCTGGCCCTGTTTGGCTGGAGGGAAGGCGTCTGTCCTGTTCCAGGGCAGGCTATCCCCAAAGTAGTGTGACGAGCAGTAAGTAGTGTTGGTAGATTGGGAACCAGAAGAAACCGCCCTCTCTTTCCAGCCCTCTCAGTTACAGGGAGGCCTTACACAAGTCCCTGCCCATCTCTAGGCCTCTGTCTCCCCATACGGGAAAAGAGGCAGGAGCCCTGGGCCTCCCGACAGCTCTTTGAGCAACAATACCATCGATACTCTGTGGTTCTAACTCCCCTCCCCACCACACTGGTTCTCCTGAACAAAGCCCAGGTCCTGCCTGTAGCTGGGCCATGCCCTCCCCATGCTCCTGTGTGTGTGAGGGGCAGGTGGGGTGGCAAAAAGAAGGGGCACGGTGCTGATCTCTAGCCATAAACATCTCTCCTTAAAGATATTTAAAACCGTATTAGTTTTGTTCTGCAAGACGTACGTGTTCATTAAAGAGAAATTAGAAAGTGCAAATAAGCAGTGATGAAAATTATGCCTCACTGCACAATTCTGAAACAGCCGCTGCCTTGGGCTGGGTTCCCGGCAGCAAATCCTGATACAGGGATTGGTATGAAAGTGATTAATAGGAAGTGTCCCCAAGAAAAACTGGAAAGGGTCATGGGACAAGCAAGGAAAGTCAGCCAGCAAAGTCGCACAGAGGGAACTTAGACTCAGTCCCACTGGGAACTCAGGAGGGAGTCACCTCAGGTGCCCCAGTCGGGCCCAGGAAACGGGAGAGTCTCTACCGCTCACCCATCAGTCGGTGGCTAAGGGCCACCCCAGGGACGGGCTGCCCAGGCACTTCTGGCTCCCTGGGTGTGCGGGTCCCGGCAGCCTGAGCAGGTGTTGTGCTGGCAGTGAGAGCACCCAGAGGAGGTGCCTGAGAATCTCCAGGGGCCTGAGCAATGACATCCTCCACTACAATCATAATTAACATTTTTATGTCTATTCTCCCAGACACATTTTGGTAGTTGAATGGGGTCACTTTGAACCTTTTCAAGCACTTTGGCAGGGCCTGGCTCATTTTGTCTTCATAACAACCCTAGGAGCGACACGGGGCTTGAATTATTATATCGATAATTACTGTTTCATAACTGAGAAATCTGATGGCCTAAAAGATTCACTAATTAGGTTCCCACAGGGTTAGTAACGGAGTCAAGAGTAAGATAAGTTTTGTTCCTTAACAAATGATGTTAGAGCACCTGCCACGTGCCACGTACTGTGCAAAACGGGGGAACACAGCAACCAAGCAGACAGCTCAGAGGTCCTCTCCCAGCTCACAGTGGGCCCAGGCCCAGGGTCCCAACTCTGGGCGTTCCTGGCCTCCGCCCATCCTGACCTTCCGCCTCTGGACCTGCTCCTACAGGTGATAGTGTACGTGGAAGACGTCAACGACGAGGTCCCGGTGTTTACGCAGCAACAGTACAGCCGCCTGGCCCTTCGGGAGACTGCAGGCATTGGCACTTCAGTCATCGTGGTCAAAGCCACAGACCGAGACACTGGTGAGGCCGCAGGCGAGGGCAGGGAGTCTCGTTCCCCAGAGCCATCCTCCCCTGCTAAACCCCTCCCACTCCTGCAGGGCCTGTCATCCTCAGGGCCCCTCAGGCTCCCACTTTCAGCTGTTCCCAGGCCAGGCAGCAGCTCCTGGGACAGCCTTGGTGGCATCCTCACCAGATGCCCAGGACTAGGAGGGCTGGAGTCAGGGAGAGTTGTCCCAATCCCTGTATGGAGAGAGGAGAGGTTGCAAGTTTGGGAAGCCCAGATTTGTCATCCCAGGATGCAGCAGCTCCTAGCTAGCCTGTGGCGAGGGACCGGGCAGGGCTGGGAGAGGCAAAGTACTCATGAGAAAGCCAGCCAAGCCCTGTCCTCCAGCCATCCTTGGCTGCAAACCTGCCACACACAGGCTTTCAAGTGGCACGGTGCCCGGTTCTGCAGGGCAGTGGTCTGCCCCGAAGGGAATCTGGATCTTGCTGAGGGCCCCAAACCCCAGAAGTAGCCGCAGCGAGAAATGCAAAATGAAGGTGAAAGCATGAGGCCTGGCTGTTGGGGCCAGAGAGATGGCCAGAAAGGAGCTCTTTCCTGGGGGTCTGCTGTCCCCCAGTTCCTACACTTCCTCATTGTCCACTGTGCCGGTGGCTCTCAGCCCAGCCCCTGTCAGCATCCCAGGCTAACCTGGGGCACAGGATGGGGTAGAAAGAGAAACACGTCTGAACACGCTCAGGTGGATTTCTCTCCCATTTATACAGTTCAGGTCACGTACCTCACTGTGGCCTAGGAATTCATGACTTTTTCTGGGTCGGGAATTCCTTTGAGAAACAACAAGTGAAAGCTATGGCTCCCTCCCAGAAAAATGCCCATCAATTCAGAGTTTTGCAAAATAATTTCAAGGAAGGCCGGGGTTTCCTCAGTGGTCTAATGGCCATTTCCCTGTAAGTCTATGGACTTTGGCTAAGGAATTCCACCCGTAGCTCCTGGTTGAAGGATATAGACTAAGACCCAGGAATTTGGGGTGAAGGAGTTGGGGAAATGGGAGGTGTCTCTGGCACTGGAAACCTTTGGCTGGAGGTAACACATGAAGACTTGGTCGCCTCTGAGGATTCTGCCCCAGGGAATCAAACACTTTTTAGATCGACACCCTCCCTACAAGAGATCCCTTTTTTCCTCACCTTCCCTGTCCAAATACCCAAGGGAGGTGCTTGAGCTTAAATGTTGAAGATCCAGGAGCAAAACTGCTCTGGCACATCTTGCATGCCCAGACCAGGCCTCAGAGGGGGTCAACGGTGAGCGCTGGGCCTTGTCAGCCACGCAGACCTCGACACTGCCCTCTGTTGCATCCCTTAGGACAATTAAGGCTGCAGGTGGGGAACAGTGCACGCTGGGTAGGCCAGCCACGGTCCCTTGCCCTCTCCCCCCAGGACAGCATCAGGTATGCTGTGGGCCCCTTAGGAAGCCACAGGGAAGCCCCACCCCCACCTGGAACTGCACAACCTCTTGTGTCCTCCTGCAGGGGACGGTGGCCTGATAACTTACCGCATCCTGTCGGGGGCAGAGGGGAAGTTCGAGATTGACGAGAGCACGGGGCTTATCATCACTGTGGATTACCTGGACTACGAGACCAAGACCAGCTACCTGATGAATGTGTCCGCCACCGATCAGGCACCCCCCTTCAACCAGGGCTTCTGTAGCGTCTATATCACTCTGCTCAATGAGCTGGATGAGGACGTGCAGTTCTCCAATGCCTCCTATGAGGCTGCCATCTTGGAGAACCTGGCACTGGGCACGGAGATTGTGCGGGTCCAGGCCTACTCCATCGACAACATCAACCAGATCACCTATCGCTTTGACGCCCACACCAGCGCCCAGGCCAAAGCCCTCTTCAAGATTGACACCTACACGGTGAGGGAGGCTGGGGCAGGCACAGCAAGGGCTCTCCCTGGGAGCAGGGAGCTCAACCCTCTTAAAGCTAACCAACATTTATGAAGCTTCTTCTATATACATGGCATTCTCCTCTTTGTCATAAAGTATCTTGGAGATAAGCATCTCTGCAATGCATCCCTTTTAATATTCAGGGGTAAGAAAGTTTATACTTAGGCAACCTGGTGTCCTTCTTGTTACTAGACAATGAAAGCTATTCAGGTCATTGTGTTTCCCTTTGTACCTTGGCTATTAGGAAGCTCCAATATAGATTTTGTGCTTCACTGCAGTAGCTAGTTTTAGCTAGGTGTCTGGTGCAGTTCTCTCTTATCTGCTGCCTGGCTCTCACTCTTTTATCTTTACTTTAGTGTGTGTTTTGTAAGAATCCCTTCTCTGAAAATAGGCATGGCAATAATCACCGCAGTGTACCAGACCTTGGGAACACAAAGATGAACAAGGTCCATCCCAGCCCTCAAAGAGTTCCCAGGCTAGGAGGAGAAGTAGGAATAATGAAAGATACAAATGAGAGCACCACAGAGGAAGATGTGAAAACAACTTGCAACTATAGCGGTGTAATGGAATGTCTCTGGGGCCCAAATAAGAGCGAGCATACCTGGCTGGGGAATCAGGAAGCCTACTTGGAGGAGGCGGCGTCTGAGTGGGACTGAGAGAGCAGCAGGATTTCAACTTACGGAGATTCACGGAAAGGCTACGTCAGGCAGAGGGAGGGATGTGGAGGTGGAACAGTGGGGCAGAATGTTCAGGGTTAGTAAAGAATCAGATGTGGCGGAAGCATGGGACTGCTTGCGGGCAGGACAGGCTCTGCCTGGTGGGTGCAATGTTGTCACTCATCCATCTGGACCCCTCCCTGCAGGGTGTGATCACAGTCAAGGGTCTGGTGGACCGGGAGAAAAGTGACTTCTACACCTTGACAGTGGTGGCAGACGACGGTGGCCCCAAACCAGATTCCACTGTGGTGAGTGGGTCCCCAAGTGAGAGCCCTACAGCTGCAGCCCGTCACCTCCCAAGGTACCCAAAACCCACATCTGCACCAGCCACCCAACATGCCAGTCAGGCAGTAGGCGTTTCGATAGCCCAGGGCTGGCGTTGCTGCTGGTCATGCCGTACCTTCCGGAGCAGCCTGGCCAGGCCGAGACCTCAGACAGGTTGGGGCGGGGCGGTGGCGGGGGAGGCAGTGCATCCTTGCCAGACCACTGCTGAAAATGGGAGGTGGGAGAGCTGCAGATGGCTAACCACCTGTATCTTTGTCTTTTCTCTCCCTCGGCCTCCTCCTGCCGGCCGTACTTACAGAAGGTGAGTAGCCTATGGACTGGGACTCTCCCCTGTGACACTGGATGTGGCCAGTGCTGGCTTGGGCCCTGAGTGGTGCTGGACCTTCCTGCCTCCCCTGAAGAGAGGACACGTGCAGCGGGTCCCCGCTCAGGCTCTTCACGCCGTCCCAGTTCATCCATTCCCTCACCTGAGTCCAGGCCCTTCTTGGGCACATACCCCATGTCCAGCTCTGCACTGTCTGCCCTCCATGTCCTGTGGAGCCTCCACGGGGTCCTGGGTGGAGGGTGCTCTAACAAGAAGTAGGTGGAACACACAATGAAAGGAACACTGAGGCCTCATCCCAGCTCTGCCCCTTATCGGCTGTGTGACAGAGACAAGTTGTTCGACCTCTCTGTGCTTCCTTTGCTTAGATCTAAGATGAGGGTCAGGCGAGCAGCCCTACCTTCTTCAGAAGATGTGAGGGAGATAGTAGAGCAGATGGCGGATAGGAAGCACTTTGTCGACTAGGTTTGGAGAGAGGTGTGATGGGAGTGGCATCTGTGAAGGGGACTCCTTCCTCTCTTGGGGGTCGGTGTAAGGAGCGTGTTATACTACAGTGCCTGTGAAGAGGAGCACGCAGGTCTGGGGCCAGGGGCGTGCTGGGCAAGGGCAGCAGTGGTCATGGTGTGAGTCACTGCCCTCCAGGACCGCAGGAAAAGGCAGGGGAGACCACCTGCTGGAGCACTTCGGGGAGGGTGACCCCTCAGGTCAAGGGTTCCTAGAAGGGTAGGAGGGGCAGGCAGATGACTTCAGGCTGGGGGTTGAAATAGAGGTGGGTCCCAGGGGAGGGGTTCACTAAGGTGGCATCCCACAGTGAGAACGAGAACATTTAGCCATCGGTTTGGCACGGGCAGCGGCCAGTCCAGTCTGAGGCCAGCTGAGACCACCTGAGGTGTCCAGCTCATCATCAGCCTTGCTACGGCCATATTTTCTCTCCTCACCGAGTCCCTGTCACATCAGCCTAAAGGGATGGGAGCCAACCAAGTATCCAGGCTAAGAGCCAGCACACAGCGGCTTTGGGTCCTTCGCCCCTAGAGGGGCCTGGCTCCAGTGGCCCTGGCTGTGCCTTGGCCTTACCCCAGAGCCCCTCCACCAGGAGACCAGCCTGGCGGTGAGTGAGGCCACCAGCAGCACTGCACCTACACAGCCCCCCATCGCCCCCGCAGGGGTCCCAGAGGGCAGCCAGCGAACAGAGCCCTTGGTGGTGGTCAGTGGGCAGGTACCCTGTGCCCTGCAGCTCCTGGCCCTCCCAGCCAGAGGAGCTAAGACTCAGAAAGGTTAAATGGGGCCCTTTCCCAGGGCCTTAGCAGCCTCATCTATAAAATGTGCCAGTTGTTCCTCACGCTCACTGTCATGAGAAGCCCAGGAGCTGAGGACAGGCAGAGACTACTAAGCCACGGGGATGCTCCCCCTGAGGCTACAGCAGCCCCTCCCTGGACCCGGCTGCCTACCCACTTCCTCTGCATGGGCTGGCAAGGGCATTTCAGAGCCCACATTCCTGTGCAGGCCCCTGTATTTCCACAGCCACTTCACTCTCTTCCAGGCAGAACTCCCTCCCCCTGGGTTCTTCTCAGAGTCTCCTAGGGCCAGTGCCCCAGATAGGCGAGCCCTGTTAGCCCCAAACTTGTTTGAGGTGCTAGGGTGGAGACAGGCTGAGAGGCCTTTTAGTGATGCTACCATTTCCTCTGTGGGGCCGGAACCCCAAACCACAACTCACCTACACCTGACTCTTCCCCTGTGCCAGTAGCCCCCATGGGCCCCGGGAGGGGCGGGGAGGCAGCAGGAAGGGGCACACTGGGGGTGGGGGTTCTGCTGTAAGAGTTCTTGAGTGTAATACCCTCAAGCCTCCAGGGGGTAGGGTAGGGAGATTTGGACCAGGAGGTCCTGGGCGGGGACACAGACCCATGTCTGATTCCCATAGACCTTGACACCTGCCCTTCCTCCTCATCTGCTGAGAACCTCAAAAACGCCATGATCATCAGAGCAGTAATTGTAGGGGGAACATTTACTGTGGGCCCGGCTCTGGGCTGGGCTTAGGGTACAACAGGAAACCAACGTCAGACACAACCCCTGCCCTCAGAAGCGTAAGATGCAGTGGGAGGAAATTATCCCACCAATAGCTACGGGCCGTGAGAGAGAGCCGGTAATATGATGTCAGGGAAATCAAGGAGGGCTTCCCTGAGGAAGTAACTCAAGCAGAGATCCCCAGAAAGCACAGGAGTTTACACACCAAGAAATAAGAGCATTTCAGGCACAGGAAACAGCCTGTGCTAAGGCCCTGTGGTGGAAGGAAGCATGGGGAGCGCAAACAAGGTCTTGATCCAAGTGGGAGAGTTTGGGAAGGATCAGCGCACAGGAGCCTTGCTTGTTTTTGCCCTGAGAACAGCATGGTGGGCATTATGCCCATTTTACAGATGAACACACTGGGACTCCAGGA
This sequence comes from Mormoops blainvillei, assembly GCA_004026545.1. Lineage (NCBI taxonomy): Eukaryota > Metazoa > Chordata > Mammalia > Chiroptera > Mormoopidae > Mormoops > Mormoops blainvillei. The sequence goes on from PVJD01005086.1 coordinate 36,405, forward strand.
CTTCATGGAACTCCCTGACCAGAATTTATGATGGATGGGCAGAGTCGTGGGACCTGACAACTTGCCTACTTGCCAGGCAGGAAGCAAGACAGGGACTACCCCTTAACTTTTTGCTTGCTCATGTATTCCCCCCACCAGCACCCCAGTGCTGTAGGTGTTCTCGTTACTATTTCCAGTAGATGAGAAAATGGAAAATCAGAAAGGTTGAATAACTTTCCAAAATCACACGGCTAGTAAGTGGTGGAGCTGGTCCTGCTGTGAAGCCTGGGCTTGTTACCTTGTGGTTTTAAAAGCTGCCTACAGAGAGAGGGGTGCGGGTAGGACCAGGAAGAAGTGGAAAACCCTGATTGCTGGGAAGATACAATGAATCTCTTGGGCAAGTTGTGAAGTTCCGCAGGCTCCCTATGGGGTCCTGAGGGAGGCGAGCGGGCCTGTGAGCCCTGGAGACCCAGGTCCAAGGAAGATGTGATCTAGCCTGGGGAGGAGGCCCGGACTGGCATTCCGAAAGCCTGAGCCTCCTCCTGCCCTACTTCATTCCTCTCATCAGTGAACCTAAGGGGCACCTGTGGTTCAGACCTCATGGCCTGTGACCACTGGCCATCTATGAGCTGAAGGCTGCACCCACACTGGGGCCTTCTCTCTGGCTCGCTGTCCAGACCCCGCAGGAGAAGCCTGAGCAGTAGACACTAAACAATATGCTTTTTGTGTGCATTGCGCATGCTCCTGGTTTTTATCTGGTAGGTAGAAATTCCTCTCTCTTCCCCAGCTGCCCCCTCTCCACAGGGACCCCCAAGCCACCAGTGGCCTCCTTCCTCCTGAGCCCTGTTTCCTTCCCTCTAATCCGGGTGTGCTAACGAAGAGGCCTTCAGGCAATATCTTGCTATCAGATATGTTGTAGCCAGCCTGCACATATTTTTTTTTTTAATGTTTATTAATTACCACCTAGTTCCATTAAAAAAAAAATCTGTATTCCTGGATCCTCTTGAGAAACAGGAAGCTATGCCAGTGCCAATCTGGCACTCCCCCGTGGGTTTGGAGCGGAGGACCCTCCCTCCCCTTTAGTCAGGGCCCATACCTTCCAGTTCTCCCAGGTCCACCACCTCCGAGTGCCCCAGGCCCCTTCCCTGCTGCCCCAGCCCCAACATTTGAGTGTGTGCGGCCCTCCCCCACTAGACTCCTAGGAAAAATGTACTCAGGGCCTTCATGCAAAGTCAGGACTCGCCCAGGTGGCTGTGAAAGCTACCTGATATTCCACAACTGATTGGAAGCCTGGTCCCCAGTGGACCCACGGTGGGACCCTGGTGTTTGGGGCTGGGGAGCAGAAGGAGGCAGTAGGTCTCTAGTAACGTTCACTCCCCAGGTCTACATCACTGTGCTAGATGAGAACGACAACAGTCCTCGGTTTGACTTCACCTCCGACTCGGCTGTCAGCGTGCCTGAGGACTGCCCCGTGGGCCAGCGTGTGGCCACCGTCAAGGCCCAGGACCCTGATGCCGGCAGCAACGGGCAGGTGGGCATCAAGTGAAGTAGCCCAGATCTGCTCTCTCAGTAGGGGATTCCCACAGACCCTCAGTTGGAGGGGGCCATCTAAGCCACCCCTCCCCCACTGATCAGGAAACACAGGTCATCCAGGCTCTGCCCAGTCCCAGGCAGGACCACCTTCCCCTCATCCCAGTTCATGGTCAGGAAGGGAGGCAGAGCTGTACAGGTGGTTGGCCCTGCCTGAGTTAGATGAACATGGACCCTGATGACCAGCCAGAGCTCCGCCCCCACAGCAAGCTGAAAGCTTTCCTTCATCGCCTTTATCCACAAACCACATAGCGTCTTGCCCCTGTGTGCCAGACATGGGACCAGCCCTCCTGACTTGGCCCCAGGTCTGACAGAAGACACACTCCACCTTCCCCTGGCTTCTCAGGCCCCATCCCACGGCAGGAAGTGCTCCCCATGCTCCAGGTTTGGACACCCCTAGAATACAAGGGAGCATGATAGAGCATGTCTGTCTTCACACTGCTTTGATCAGCCTTATGAATTAGGTAGCACCATTTAAAAATCCTAGCCCACCTCGGGGGATTAGGAGACATTGGCTTTGCACTCAGAAGCATGTGAGTTCAAACCCTCATTCTTTGGGCACTTGCAAGCTGTGTAACCAGTTGTTTCATGTTTCTGAGCCTTCTGTCTGTGAACTGAAGAGGGCAGCTCCCGTCGACAGAGGCATGTCACACCAGGGCACTGGCCTGCTCCAAGCAGGGGCTCCAGAAGTGTCAGTGCTTCCCAGTCCCTGCCCTGGGCAGCTTCAGCGCCATGGGACTCACAGCCGCCTCCTGGCCCCTAGGCCAGTGTGCTGACACCACTGCCCAGGAACCTGCCGCAGGTCTTGCAGTGGGCCTACCACCCTCATGGTGAGGGACATAACTACTTCTACAAAACACACTCTCATCTCAAACGCCCTTGCTGAGCAGAAGGCCTGGAGGGTCAAGGGAATGCCCCTTGACCTGACCTAGACACCTGTCCTCCCAGCTTCCTCACCATTCACACTCTCTCTTCCCTGACAGGTGGTTTTCTCCCTGGCCTCGGGCAACATCGCTGGGGCCTTTGAAATTGTCACCACCAATGACTCCATTGGCGAAGTGTTTGTGGCCAAGCCCCTGGACAGAGAAGAGCTGGACCACTATATCCTCAAGGTGGGGAACAGCCCCACAGGGTCACTGTTGATCATCCAGGAAAATGCTTGGCCCATCAGCATGCCCTGGTAGTCAACTTCCCTGCTGTCACCGAGTACCGTGGGGCAGGCAGCACCTCGGGGCCAACAGCATGAGCGAGGCTAACCGGGAGAGGGCTCCCTGGGAGGGGGCATCCTGGAAGGGGGCTCTGGAGCCAGAGCAGGAAGCAGCAGATGGACCCGTCCCTGCTGTGAGAGCCAGGAGACAAAGCCAGGCAGGGCCCTGACTCTTCCGCAAATGCGGTGTGAAACTTGGGCACGTTGCTTACTCTCTCTGGGCCTCAGTTTCTCCTCATGTGCAGTGGGCAGAAAAAACCCCGCCTAGCCTGCCTCTGCTGAGGTGAGGAGTCATGAAGACCGCCACTGTCGCTGAATGGCCGTGGCTGACATGTCTCCTGTGGGTCTCTGGGGACCCCAGGCTGTGCCTCTGCAGCAGCCTGAGCCCCTGGAGCACTTTTGCTGCCCTGCAGTAGTCCAGGGGGCACCAAGGCCCCCAGGGACAGGCTCAGTCTGAGGTCAGCACTGCTTCAAAGATCATCTGAGGCTCACTCTTTGTTCGCCAAAGTTCAGATCTAAGTGGATGGGACAGGGAACTTTGAAGCTAAAAGCAGGAGCCCTGGGTCTGGTTGCAGGCCTGGGCTGATGCTCACAGGCTAGAATAGCCCAGAGTACAGCCAGGGGTAGGACTGGGAGGTGAAGACTGGGCACACTCATGCCAGATGGCAAATGAGGGTCCCAGGTCAGACAAGACCTGGACAAGAATTGTTTACACCATGGGGTAGAAGGTAAAAGCCTTAGAAAGAGCCCAGAGCGGGCAGTACCCCAGGGGGCTGGGGTGGGCCAGCGAGTCTGTCTGCCCTCCCAGCCCTCCCCACTGAGTAGATAGTGCTTTTGGAGTCCGTATTCCTGATTCTAACCCCACCTTTAGCCCTGACTCAGTCATCCCCTTCCTCATAGGTTGTGGCATCTGACCGTGGCACCCCTCCACGGAAGAAGGACCACATCCTTCAGGTGACCATCCTGGACGTCAATGACAACCCCCCAGTGATTGAAAGCCCCTTTGGATATAACGTCAGTGTGAACGAGGTGAGGGCAGCTCCGGCAACCGTACAGACAGACCTCCAGGGTAGACAGTGGGCGTGAGTCCACCACCAAGCACCCGTTTAAATGTCTGCTGGCCTACTGGTCTCTCAGATCTCGGGGATGGGGACAGTGGTTGATTCATAATTCTAGTCGTAATACCTAGGCTAGGTCCTGAAGTGCAGCATCTTTTTGTGGTAGGAGTGAGGAGGAGAGGAGAGGGAAAGAAGAAAGTGGCCTTCCACGCCAGCAGGGAACTGAGGTTTACCCTGCGAGAGCTGCTTTTTAATAAATTTAACTCATTGATTATGAGGTCCTAAAATTGAGCCCCTCCAGGAGAATTTTTACCCTGGCATTGCTGGGTATGATGCCAGGTTGGATGCTCATGAAGGCAGGCCGACACAGAGGTTTAGAAGCCAACTCTCAGGTCAGCCTGCCACAATTCAGACCCTGGCTCTGCCACTGACTGTCTGTGTGGCTTGCACATGTTTCTTACTTGCACCTCAGCCTTCTCATCTGTAAATGGGGATGACACCAGGACTTTAACGTGTAGGGTTGTAGAGGAAAGTCGATGAGCTAACATGGCCCCAGCATAGACAGCAAAACTTTCTGGAGGTCCAGGTGAGGCCCTTGGGCTCCCAGGAGCAGGTGCTAGACTTTGCCCCGCATTGAATCCAGAATAACCACTTTCCTGCTCTCCTCCCAGAACGTGGGCGGGGGTACTGCTGTGGTCCAGGTGAGAGCTACCGATCGTGACATCGGGATCAACAGCGTCTTGTCCTACTACATCACCGAGGGCAACGACGACATGACGTTCCGCATGGACCGCATCAGTGGTGAGATCTCCACGCGGCCCGCCCCTCCCGACCGCGAGCGCCAGAGCTTCTACCACCTGGTGGTCACTGTGGAGGATGAGGGCACCCCCACACTGTCGGTGAGTGATAGGGGGTGGCCTCGCAGCAGGGAGGGTGAGTGAGGGACAGCTGTATCTTCTATGTGAGGGCAACAAGATGGGAGGGAATGGGACGCTGTGCAGTGGTTGGATCCTTGACAGACCCTTCGTTGTGCCTTTAATCCATCGGTTTATGAGTATTTATAGAGAAACCTGCAAAACCTAGGCTCTCTATTTAGTCTTCTTTGCTCACACAGCTCTGTGGGATGGTTACAGGATGAGCCTGTACCTCGGGGCCTGGCCAGTCCCCACTCCACTTGCCAAGCTGTGTGCCCGTGGGCCCACACTAACCCATGTGGTGGTGCCCTGTGCCAAGGAGGAAAAGGTGCTCTCTGTCCTCTTTCTCTACATCATGTTGGCATGATATGTCATCGTTATCACAACATGTCAGGGTTGGAAGAGGCTAATATCCACAGTCTGGTTTAACGCTTGAATGGGTGGGGCTGCTGCCCCAGGCAACGTGCGGGGTTCGCAAGGTTGGAGAAGGAGGGGTGGGCCTGGGTGGCAGATGAGGAGGAGGTCTAGGGGCCAAGGGCTGGGCCTGGGGCAATTTGCAAATTGAGCAGAGAATTGTGAACACTAGGAGCTGGCTGCACGCTCACGAGCAAGTGAGAACCTCTCAGAATGTTGGCTTTGTCATCTGCAAAAGGGAGATGATATCTCTTTCATAGGTGGTGTTTGGGGAATTGAATTCACTCATGTTTGTGGAAGTGCTTGGTAAACCACGAGGAGGAGGAGGAGGATTGTGTCAACTAACTATCACCACAATAATGCTGCCTTACAAACCAAACCAAACAGAGATGCATAAAACAACCACTGATTTCATTCCAATTCTGCAGGCTGGCTTAGCTGGGCGATTCTGCTGCTCTCAGCTGTGTTCCCACATGTGTGGCGGGGCAGCTAGCTGTGCGTAGGTTGGATGGTTATACTTCTGGGGATCAGTTGCCTATCAGCTGGGGTGACAAGGCAATTGAGAGACCTCTCTCTCCTCTTCCAGGAGGGCAGCCCCTGCTTGTTCTCATGGAGCTAGAAAGGGTCCAGGAGAGATAGGAGAACATGCAAAGTCTTTAGAGGCCCAGGCTTGGAGCTGGAGCAAGGTTACTTCTGCCACGTTCTGTTGGCCAAAGCAAGTTACAAGGCCAGCCCAGAATCAAGATATGGGGAAATGAACTGTCCTTTGAAGGAATGAACTATAAAGTCACACTGCAAAGAGTGTGGATACAGGGACTTTTTTTTTTTCTCTTACGATTTTGTTTACTTCTTAGAGAGAGGGGAGGGAGGGAGAAAGGGAGAAAAACATCAGTGTGTGGTTGCCTCTCGTGCAGCCCCTAATGGGGACCTGACCCACAACCCAGGCATGTGCCCTGACTGGGTAATTGAACCAGCAACCCTTTGATTCGCAGGTCGGCGCTCAATCCACTGAGCTACACCAGCCAGGACAATACGGGGACATTTTTGAAATCTGTCCACCCTAAAGGCCCTGATTATAAATGAGGCCTCTGTTCCCAATAGGTGACTGTTAGATCCCTCCCCTTTGACGTCGGCACTGTATACCATGGGATCAGAGCAGGTCCCGGCCGGGCTCTTTATCTGAAGTGTCTCTGGGCAGGATGGTGGAATTGGACCAATCCTAGGAAACCACATTCTGAGAATCCTAGGAAATGGAACTGGGTCTGGGCACCCAGGAGGAATCCTTAGCGCATGGCTGCCCGATGTCACCACTAAGCACTTCAGCCATTTACACTTAGTGGGCCAAAGAGAGGCACATTTATAAGACACATACAATTAACCAAGGTGGGGACAGGAAAGGGTATAATTTTGACATAACACCTCTCTAACTGCACATCACTCCAGGATGAATCACCTTGGTCATCTCTCCAATAACAATTAGAGATGTGTTTGGCCACGAGTAACAGAAACTTAACTGTGGAATCATAACTAAATCAGGATGCATATTTCTCACATAACAAAAATTCTGGAGAGAATTATAAGTGTTGATTTAGGTGCTCAGCAATGTTAGAGCTAAGGCTTCTTGGTCTTTCCCTCATGATTGCAAGATGGCTGCTATAGCTCCAGCCATCGTGTCAGCATGAAGTCAGGAAATGACAGAAGGACAAAGAGCTATGCAAGCCATTCTACCCCTTTATCAGGAAAGCAGAAAGTTTTCCAGAACTATCCCCTAGAGTTCTGCTTATGTTTCATTAGCCAGAAGAGGTTCATATAGGCTGTTAGACAGGTTGGAAAAAATGAGAGACAGGATTATTAGAATGGGCTTATTACTTGGGGGCCAGATATATCACTGACTCAAGCAAGAGCAGAGCTCTGTTAGTGAAGACGAGGTGGAGAATAGATTTGGGGAGGCCAACTGATAGCATTTGCCATACTGCTCTTCCTCACCCGGACCTAGGCCAGTGAACACATCACACTCACCTCGACTCCCCACCCTGCCCCCCCACCCCACAGTCCTAGACTTTTCCAGGGTGGCAGCCTGTGAGACCCATGACATTATAAAACCCTGAATTTTAGAGTTAACATCCGGCTTCCTTTTGGTCCCCAGAAAAAAATGGGAATTGGAGAACTAGGAAATCACTTTAGCCACATTTAAGTACCCAGAATCAGTGGGCCACTACCCAAGAAGTCTCTGCAGAACCTGGAACTGGTCCCCATGGCCCGAAAGCATTTCCATCTTTTGACCAGACCCTCTGTAGGGACCCAGCCCGGTCTACTGGAGACCCGTGAGCCCTGCCCTTACACACACAGTCCCTGACGTTCTGACCCTCCTTAAAGCGGGTCTCAGCCTGCACCAGCTGCCTGGTAGGACGTGGGAAGTTGGGTGGTAAGAAATGCAGCGTCCCTTTCTCTGCCAACTTCATCCTAGCAATCACCAGCACTGGTCCTGGAAAAGACCTTCAGGGTGAGTAGGATCAGGGATGGGGCTCCCTGAGGCCATCACGGGGAGGGGGGAATACACAGGGTGGGGTAGGGGAGTAGGTTTGCAGTTGTGAGTACACCAGAGCCTGGGCAGCATCAGAGTTAATACAGTAATGAATAAATAATAATACAAGAATAAACTCTGTGTTTCACGTGCTCACAACTGTAAACCTACTTTTGTCGAACCCTGTATATATGGCTCCTGGGCTATAATCTGTGATACAGACAAACAACATCTGGAAAAGATTTATAGGAGAAAAACTTTTAGCCAAAAAGAATCTATGCGTTCATGTTGGGTTTTTTTTTGTTCGTTTTGCTTTGTTTTGTTTTTGTTCTGTACCTTCAGGTGGGAAAAGATGTCTTTTAGTTGATTTTTGTAGGGGATACCAGTGAAGAATGGTAGGGACCATCCCAGGAGCATAGTTTATCTATTTATAGTTCATTCATTCGTTTGTTTATTTGTTTGTTCATTCATTAAGCCGATGTTCCCTGAATGCCTACTATGTGCTAGGCACTAGAGATAAAGAAATGAAGGCAACCTGGTCCCTGCACAATGAAATGCGGCTGAGTAAGGGAAATAATAAGGACATCCATGTGTGGGTGCCAAGGTACAGATGAGGCAGTGAGGAGCGCTGACAAGGGTTTGGAGAAGACTTCCTGGAGGAGGTGACACCTGGGCTGTCTTGTCAACTGTCGTAGTTAGCACAGCAAAGGGGAAAAGCATGTTCTGGCTCCAGGGATCAGCCCAAACAAAGGCCTAACAACACGTGAGGATCAGGGGTGGGTTTGGGGAGCTGCAGGCAGTTCGGTCTCATGTCAGCCTAAAGAGCTGAGAGCAGGCCCCCTCTCTACATAGCCTCCCTGTGACATTCTGTCTGGGACATACCCCAAGGGCTGATCCTACTAGTTTCTCAAGCACCCCTTCCACTCTCCTGGCCCAGCTAAGCTGGGGTGAGGATGGGGCAGAGCTGGCAAGCTGGGGCCCTATAGCCAGTGCCCAGTCAGGATTGGCATTTGCCTCCAAGGCAAATACTTGAAGGTTTGCTTCCACTGACCAGACTCTCACCTCTACATAGTGAACCCCACCACCACCAGGGTCATAAGTGCCAGGGCAGGGCTCTTTTCTGGTATTGGGCAGACTCCCTGGATGGGTATTTGAGGCAGTAGATCGTCCCAAACCCTCCTGGACCAACCAGAGCCCAGGCAGCATCAGACTAGCTAACCTGAGGTTCTAAGAAAGGTCACCATGGTCTAACGGAGATGAAGAGGGGGGGTGCGACCCTCTATATATCTGCCCAGAGACACCCAGCGGACCCACCCACCATCCTCCTGTCCCCACCTGCAGCTATCTACCTGGTTCCGGCCAGCGCTCACTGGCACAGGACCAACCTCCTGTAGAGACAGGGGCAAGTAAGAATGATTCACTCATTCATTCAGTACCAAACATGTGCCAGGCCTGTGCTAGAGGCTAAGAAGTCAGAGGAGAGTTGGGCACAGTTCTGCCCTCAAGGAGCCTAAGTCTAGTGGAGGGATGGACATGTAACAGAGAGTTGACACTCTGTGATGTGATAGAGTACCCGGAGCTCACAGCCAGGAACCAGGGAAGGTTTTCTGGACAAGGCATCATTTGTATCCACGTCTTAAAGGACAAGGCTCTCTAAGCAAGGGTCCTTGGATTCAGTTACCAAAGGTTTCCCCAAATCCAAGAGAAATCCTGTATCTGAGCCCTCGTGTTTTTCTTTTCTCCCCAAGCCCTCCACCGCCCAGTTTCCCATGAGCCGGACATTCCTTCGAAGAACTAAGCCGTCCCCACCCAGCTCTCAGCCCCATATCACCCAGAGCAAGGGGCATCTGGGCCAGCCCGGGCCTGTCACACAATGGTATGCCACCCGGCCAGGGGAAGTCACGGTACAGCCTCAGCCCTCCGGCTAGCTGCAGGCCACAGGCAGGGAGGCCGGGCTTGGGGGAGAGGCCTAAGTGGCCATCAGGGAGGACCCTGCAAAAGGAAGGGCTGGGCCCAGGGAGGAAGGACGGAAAGCAACTGGGAGGTCAAAAGCTGAGCCCCAGCCACAGAGGCACCTTGGCGGGGGATGGGGAAGGGGAGGGCCCAACGGGGCCTTTCTGCCACGCAAATCATAGCCAGCCAGTTAGACAATCCCAAATAACCAGCTCTGGCTTCTTAGGCTGGTCCCCACTTCTGCAGAAGTCAGCTATCCAAGCAGGACAGAAAGTCTATCTACTTCTGGTTCAAGAATCGCCAGCAATAGCCCCACGAAGGCCTATGAGCTGGGGACACTGCTCTTGGCAGCTCACTTCATATCTTTAGGCCGAGGGCCCTTCTGTTTATTAAACTTGGGCCCCGCTTCTATTTGGGAAGCCCGCGTCCCCCGGCTCAAGCTCAGGAAACCCCGATCTGGGCCTTTCCCTGTGCTGCACACCAAGTAGGCTGGCCTTCTGTGGCCCACTATGATTAATTTCAGACGCTTCCCTTAGCCCTGCTCCTTGATGGATGTTCTGCCGCTGCTCAAACGCTGCGCATGCCCCCAAGAGACACGGGGCTCTGCAGCTAGCTAAGAGTTTCTCCCTAACGCATCCCCTGCTACAAGCGAGCAAGTGGAGTGCATGGGTCACCACACCTACTGGGAGTTCTGCAGCTTCAGGGTTGCCAGGCAGAAAGGGGAGTGGCAAGAACTGAAGTGAAAGATGTGGAGACATGGGCATGTGGGCACAGGCTCCGCTCCCAGGACCCGGGTATGTACTGTAAGCAAGTCCAAGTCTTGCCCTGTAATGCCATTCATTCAGTGAAGAGGAAGGAGCACACGTCTGGGAAGCAGAAAACCCAGGCTTTAGTTCCCGTTCCTCATTCACTTGTGACAAGACAGAAACCTTTTGAAAACTCAGTTTTCTGATGCATTAAATGGGGGCAATAAAGCCTCTCAAGGATTTCTGGTAGGCAAGGGGGAAATCAAAGAAGTAATAACACACTCGAACGTGTTTTCAGAAAGCACAGAGTATAAAAACAAAAGGCAAAGATATGGCACACATATTGCCACTTCTATATCCTGTGCCCAAAGCAGGCATTGCTAATCGGTGTCAGCACTTTCTCATTAAGCTATACTGATACTTCAGAATCCCTCTCAATGTATATTCTAGGATGTCATACCAATAGCTCAGAGCTGCAAAACAAAATGAAACCTCTGCCCGCTGGCCTGCGCAAGTGCAGGGAATGATCGCTGTGGAGGAGATTCCCCCCGGCCCGGACGAAGTGCTAGGAACTAGAGCTGGTGGAAAGTCAGAGGTCCCCGCCAATAGTGAATGGTCTAGAGAACAGAAGTCTGACATCCTGGTTCAACCCAGCACCCAGTGGCTATGCTTCAGTTACCAGCTCTGCAACTGAGTTTAAAGCGCAGGCTGTCATTGGACACCCACTTTCCTCGAACTCACACCTTAACCCTAAGCCTAACTCAGTGCATCCATGCAGGGAAGAAAAGTGACAATGTAAAGCAAGTACAGTGAAGGAGCTATACGGTTCATGCTCTCTGTGGGCTAGAACAGACGCTCAGCTGGGCTGTGAGTGTCTGCTTCTCGAGAGGCCTTTGTACCTAGCATCCTGGTTGGCAACCCCAGTTCCTCTTTCTGACCATTACTGTTCCCTTTCAGTTCCCTGAGCAAATCGTAGCCCAGCCTCAGTATATTCAGCCCAGCCCTGGAGTGCTCAAGCTGACACCCAATAAGGCTTCTTCCAGAAGGCAGGGCTACAGTGCCCACACTGGGGTAGAGGGTGACAGGACCTCTGCAGCCACCAACCCCGCTGCGTCCTCCGGAGTCCCCCGACTGCAGGCTGTTCCCTAAAGTAGGCAATGCATCAGCCTCTCTGCGCCAGGAATGAGGGCAACCCCAGAGCTGGTCTTTTGAGAAGACAGGGGGTCTGTGGTTCTGCACGTTTACCCCCGTGCCTGTCACCACAGACCCCCTGACTGGGCCAGCCTGACCCAAAAGCAGCACCACCAGTGACTCCTGTGGCATATTTTCGAAAAGTGTCAATTCCATTCCCTTGGAGAGAATAGAGGCAGAAGGTCATCGTTAAATGTGAACACTGGGAGATGTGTTACAGGCCCCAAAATACCTGGTACATCTCTTAACAATGACTTACTGCCTAAAAGGACAGGTTTCCCTCCCAGGGCCTCAGGCAGAGCTGTGACCCATGAGCCTCCTGTCTCAGTCCTGCCCTGCAGCCGACTTCCTGGAGGCCCCAGGCTCCTCCCCAGGTTCCTCCCAGCTCCCTTGGAGTCAGGCACCATGTTCCTATTCCCCTACTCTGTTCCACGCACCGCAGCTCACAGGTGCTGAACCGGGGCCCATAGGGACCAGCCACCAGGGTTGGCATCTGCAGAGGCACCACCACCCCAAGGGTGAACACAGGAGCACATGGTCTTCATTCTAGGGCCCACCCCTCCCGGCTGCAGCAGGGAGTGAGCCTTTGGGGCTGCTGGGGGTGGGGTGTGTGGTCATGGATGCAGATGGAGCCTGGAGCTCAGAATAAATTTCACTGAAAACAGGAAACCACGAAGCTGAGATGCTTATTTGTAAGGGTCCAGAGAAGGAGGGCTCGAGGCCATGCAGGAGGAAGCTAGGGAGGAAGTGCGGTGGCTTTCTGCTCTGGGGCCTCCTCCCTCCCTCTACACAGGCAGTGGGCAGGCCTGGGGTCTGACAGCCAAGCTCTTAGAAGTTATCTCTGCCTCCAGGTCAGAAGCGGAGGGCTAGGCCAGGCCAGTATCCCTGTAAGGCAGGAGCACTCCTTAAAAGTGGGGGAACAGGGAGTTTAATCTGTGGGTTTTTCCAACTCTAGGGGTAGCCTGGCCCTGCCTCGAGCATGTGTCACCCTGCCAATCCTGGCCCCATGGTCCCCCATGAGGTGTGAAAACAGTACCCTCTTTCTGTGGCGACTGGCATTGAGTGTTCATGGCAGTAGATGGAATAGAAGAGGGGACCCCCAGGGACAAAGCAGGAAGGAACCTGGGCTTTGGTGTTCTGGCCACTGGAGGTATCAGTTTGGTCTCAAGGCCCTTGCTCACCCTCTCCTCAAGGACCTCAGGCACAGGGCATTCACATTGACCCATGGCCTTGGGCCTGACCAGGGGAGCTTTGGAAGCAATGCCATGCCTCAAGGGGGCTCTCTGGTTCCAGCCACAGGCCCAGAGCTCATTGCAGCTGGAGAGCCTGGAGCTGCTCCTTTCTTCCTCCCTCCTCATCCTCCCCACCCCCACCTGCTGATCCTGGTGGGCTTCTCCCGGCCTGCTGGGCCCTTATCCCTGCCCCAAGTCCCGACTCTCCGCACCCGGGCACAGCTCAGCAGAGTCAGTGTAGGCTGCTGGCAGACGAAGGCCCCATTGAAGCTAGGCCCTCCACAGTCAGTGCCTGGGGCTCCCACCCAGCTCACACTGGCCCCTCCCGCTTTGAGGCCCCGCCTTCCCCGTTTCCAGAGTGTACAAAGACGCCACCCGGAACTCCACTCATGCTTTATAGCCCTTTAATAAAAACTCCACAAAGGACTTCCCTGCATATTTGTATAAAAACAAACTTGAGTTATGCCCTGAAGCAGGAGGTGGGAACAGAGGGTGCAGAGCAGAGTGGCCACAAACCCTTCTATGGCGATGTCCTGCTCCTCCCGCCTGCCAGGGTCACTCTGCAGTGAGCACTCCGCAGACTGAATGGAACAGAAGAACAATGCAGGGTGGGCTCCCTCAGAAGCAAAGCAGGGATTTAAACCCAGCTCTTAACAATCCGTCCACAGGGTTTGCACCTGTTGCCCATGCACTTTTTAATAGCACCCCCTCTTCACTCTCAAAAGTGTCACAATTTGGACAATACATTATGTCATCACTCTCTGTTGGCCACACTGAGCCACGGAGGAGGGCGATGGGGAAGGCAAGGGAAGTAGAACCCTCTCCACTCACCGTCCCAGCAGGCCCCTGGGCTCTCCCTCACCCCCATCTGGGGTGGGTGTGCAACCTCTGGCCCAGCCTCCATTGCCCAAGATGCCAGTTGGCTCACAATGGCCACTGTGCCCCAATGCATACTTCCTGTTTTGGGGCCTCCAGCCAGTGAACTCTGGGGACCAGAGTGCAGGCAGCAGGAGCCCCACATGTGTTTAACCTGTAGGCAGCCCGAGGAGAGGTAACTGGTAGGAGGCAGTTGGGGAAGGCTCCCATGGCCCAGGGGCAGGCAGGCCCAGGCCCAGAGGCACAGGCCCATAGCCCCAGGGTTATGAAGAGTGAGTCTGACAGATGAGCCGCCTCAGGCGAGAGGGCGCAGCCAGTCCAACACAGTGGGGAGGAATCTCTCCACATCTGGTCCTGTGTCTCATTCTTGGGAGGGTGGCACTGGGTGGGGATGGGGGTGGGTTCTGCTCAGTGCCCATCTTGTCCCATCTGGCATGTCGAGTCCCAAGGTGCATGTCCCAGAGAGGCAGCCCCAGAGCTGGAAATTCTGGGGCTCTTCGGATGTAGGTCATTTGGCATCTGTAGCTGGTGAATTTCAGGTCTCTGGGATGGGATCCCAGCACCCCACCATTCTTGAGATAGAGGCTGAGTAATTCAGCACCTTCTCCTTTCTGCTGTGTAGCATCCAGAGGGGTTAAGAATCTGGCCATCAGGGGTATCTCAAAGGGTCTGGGCTCAGCGCGGAAGGGAGGAAACCAGGTCTGAGGCCAAGAGACCACTCAGAGGGCCAGCCTGGCCCAAATGCACCTGCCCCAGGCCCAGCCACAGCTGCCCACTGGCCCCTAGTTGGTCTAGATGGCCTCAGAGTTTGGGGAGTCAGGAACAGGGTCTGCAAAAGAAAGGAGAAGCCGAGTGAATGGGAGGGCTCATTTGTCCTTCCCCCCACAAAATCACACCAGGAGACTGAGGATCTCCTCCCAAGGAGGGTGCGACGTAAGGCGGACACTCTGCAGGTTGAGGGGAGGTCATGACCTCACAGGCTGTAATGTTGCATAATGCGTAAGTGTTGGGAAGCACTCACCTAGGGATGGGAAGAAGACATCCCCAGGACCTGGTGGAGACAGAGGAGTGCTGGGCTCGGAGAGCAGGTGCCTCCCAGACTCAGAAGGCTGCCGCTGGGCCACGTAGGTCAGTGGGAGCCTGGGCTTGGCCTCCGGCATCCCGTGGGTGGAAGAAGAGATCTCATAGCCTGGGTTGTCAATTCCTTGAGTGTTGCTGCCAGAGAATCAGAACCGAAGGTCACTGTGCTGCCTAGGTCTGGGACCTCTGCCCGCCCCGCTGCCCGGTTTCTCTGCTCCCTTCCCATCACCTACCTTCCCACTTCGGGCCTCAGCAGCCCCTCCCAGCAGGAAGGAGGATCCGGGCCAGAGAGAAAAGGCCATGGGCTGCCATGCCAGTTGGCGCACATTTGAGCCAAGGGTACCTGACCCCAGCTCCGCCCTGTGGTCTGACCATCTGCCCTGGGTCAGAAGCACTTCTAGGACATCAGCCCCAGGAATCTGAGTTTCTCTTTGGTCAGTAGAGTCAATGGCATTAAGATTGACTGTCCCTACAGTGGGTCTTGAGCTGAAGGGAGGGATGCTTTTTTATTACCTTCTTCCCTCTTAGGAGTCAGACAGCCTTTAGAGACCCCTCTAACTCTGAGGTTCTGGCGGGATCACTAGCAGGACTTCCTTTGACCTGTCTTAAAAATCATCCTATTCAAACATCCAGAGGAGCTCTGCATTTGGTGCTACAAGCCCCAGGGCTAGTCCCTGAGTGTGGCACCTTCCTGAGCATGCCCTCCCTGCCAGGCTTCAATGCCAGCTTCTGCCCGGGGAGCACCAACACACACTCCCCAATCGACTCCATCCCCCACCTCCCGCCCTACTGTGAGTCCAGTCAGCCTCTGCCCCTGTGGGCAGTGGCCTGACAGCTTTCTCCTTGGAGTGTCCTACAGGGAGGGACCGTGGCTCCAGGTGTGCTGGCCTCTTTGCATGTTTCAGTGCCTGCCACAGCTCAGCTGCTTCCCCTCCCCAATGCCAGCCCACTGACCACTTTGACCCAAAGGTGGGTTCGTGGTTTGTCCCAGCAGTGCAGCGTAGGAACTCAGCCTTCTTTCTGGGGGAGGGGTGGCAGGGAGAACAGCCAACCGCACAGATGTGTAGGTCTCAGTGGCAGATGGCAGATGCTTTCCTAAACAGCTGTGCCCACCAGCTAAACAGGGCCCTGAGTGTGGCACATTCCTGAGCATGCCCTCCCTGCCAGGCTTCAATGCCAGCTTCTGCCCCGGGTAGAAACATCGCCTTCCTCAAAGCTGATCCGGGGGACAGGGAGGACTGGGGAGGCCATGTCTGTGTTCTGACACCCCTGTCCTGGTATAACCAGTTACCAGGCAAGAGAGGGGAAGGGATCCTGGTGAAGGGGGGAGAGTCAGTCTGGCCTGGCTGAAAGCTGCCCCTCCCCTTCTACATTCACTTCCGCCACAGTTTGGGTGTAGACACGGCCCCACGGAGCCACAAGCCCCCAGAGGCAAGAAGAGAGAAAGCCTGCCAAGCTTTGAGTCAGGGCAGGGGCAGCCGTAGGACATCTTTTCGGGAAGGTCTCCATGGGCCTTACCTGTCCATCCGCACCAGCTCCTGGGCACCTAGGGACAGAAAGGCAGAGAAGCTGGTCACAGAGAGAAGGCTGCCCCAGACAACGATCCCCGCCCCCGCTGCCAGGTGCCCCTCCGGGAGCGGGAGCAAGCCCAGACGGGGCTGTGCTCGGCGCTCGACCCCACACTCAGTCACTGAGGAGGCACACGGCAGTGCCCTGTGTGTTAACCCAGCAGGTGAGGCCCCAGCGAGTGGCACATTTGACCAGTGACAAGTGAAACTCAGCCTGCATTTTACGAGTGTGTAGGATAGTATTGGTCACCAGGAGACCCAAGGCAGCCCATGCTGTCTCTTATTGCGGTGTTAGACCTTCAGGATTTAAGGCTCGCCCAAAGGCCTGACTCCTGAATTCGATATTGCCTGTTTGGACATTTGTCATGATCTGGTCTTTATCCGTGATTTCTGGGTGGGAGTGTTGCAAGGTCACTTCCTCTCTAGAGGGTTTCTGGGCTTCTCTGTCCCCTCCTCCACATTGCATAACAGGGTAGCTTCAGTAGTGATATCTCTTAGAGGATTCTTAGGTGACCCGAGACTTCATCGCTTCTCAGCCATCCCACCACTTTCTGCTCCTCATCCAAGCTGCTGCCACCCTGCCCCACTTGTGGGGTTCCCCACCCCCCCAAACTGGACACCACCAAATGCAGTGGCTCCAACTTCCCTCTTTCTTGCAGCTCCCCATGTACTCCCACAGATTCTTCTCATTTTTAAGAGCTTTATCGCTGATCACTGTGGGGAAACAGACGGTGGGGGAGGAGCACAACAGAACACACCCAGAAGCTGCGCAGAAGTTCCCGAAATCTCTGCGGTGATGGAATCATGGCTGCTGTTTAGCAGGGACTCCTGTGTGTCAGGGTTCACATGGGTTCTCTACAGTCCCTCAGCTCATCCGTCCTCCACCCCGTGGGGTAAGGATTGGCAGTGCCACTCTAAAGCTGGGGAAACCAGGCTCCGTCTCACAGTGGATAGGTTTCCATACCCATTGGTCCCTGCAGCAGACTGCCCTCCTCACTGCTCCCAGCCCTTTCTCTGCCTTTTTTTCCTGAGTGGGGCTCATTCCTGAGCCCCTCCCCGGCACCAGGCTCCAGGCACTCCGCCTCTGCCCTGTGGCCTTACTCCTGCCATTTCCCAGGTGACTTCTGTCCCCTTAATTCCAACAGCTGCTTCTCCGGAGTCTAGATCAAGAAAAATGACCCACACTGTCACTCCCTCTCCATCTTGCGCCTGTTATCTCTAGCCTCATCCCCTCTGACCTCTCTTGTGTCTGTCTCTAAAGGTTTCAATCATACAACTAATTTTTTCTTCTTCTTTTTTTTTTTTTTTTGGAAGTGTGGGGGATTAGCTTCAGATACTTTTGAAAGGTAAATTATTGACACCTTTCTGTTACTGCATAAATTAAATCGAGGGATAAGATGCTATGAAGGGGCTGCCTATCACGGAATCAGGGCTCCTTTGGAGTTTCAGAGGATGTGCTCAGCGTCAAGGACAGTGCAGTCCCAGCGGGCCTGGTGAACCCACTTGCTCCCTCTTTCAGTCCAGTTCTTTGGCATCCACTTCATCTGTCCCTTCCTGGTCCCTTTACCGGGGAAGCTCTCAGACGTGTCCTAGTGCGTGGAGTAGGAGATACTGGGGCTGACCCCAGTTTCCCCATATCCTTAGGATACCCCACCCACCTCGAGTGTTCTGGCCTGGGGATGTCCCCTCTCTGATTTTCCTTCCTCCAGCCTGGAACATGGGCAAGAGTCTTAGATCAACCTCTGGGGACCCAGTGAGGCAACAAAAGCAGGAACAACAGTGCCTCCCCCCAACATCCTCTGCCTGGAATGCTCTCCAGTTCCTGTTCCCTGATAGAGGCGGCACTGTAGTCTGGAGTAAGGGGGACAGAAGTCGCCTCTTTATCTGGAGCCGAGCCTAGCGGAGCACGGCTCTCTCCTCGTCCCTCACACACCTGCGCAGAAACGCTGCGCAGGTGAACAGGAGCTGACGGCAGCGCACTGCGGAGATTCCTCTTCCTGGTTGAGACTCCGGCTTCCTCTTTCTGCTCCAGCCACTTTACCTGCCCCCACCCCCAACCTCAGGGTATTTTGTAGGTAGGTTCTGGTGGGTGTTGTGAGATATGGATGTCCTGAGACTAAGGGAGAGGTGGCCACAGCCCCGAGGTGACCCACTGTGGATCTCCATGTTGGACCCCAGGAGAGAGGGGTTCGGACTGTTACAGTCCAGCCACAGGAAGTCAGGTGTGAGCCAAAAGCCACCTGGTGACAGAGCAGTTCTCCCTCAGTTAAGTTGACTTCCGCAGCAAGCAGAGGGGAAGTGGTGGGGGAGATGCTGCAAGGATCAAGGGTAGAGGGATCCCTGCTCTCCCGCCCCTGGAGGACTGACACTTGCCAAGGCTTATAGGTGGGGTCAGAAGAAGGGCAAAGGGTACTACCACTAGCAGAGGCGTGTGCAAAGGTGTTTGTGACCATGACTTGAAGCCTGGCTCCACCCCTTACTCTCTGCGCAGTTCTTTCGGCGCGTTGCTTCACCTCTCTCTCCCTGCCTCTGTTTGCTCAGCTGTAAAACGAGGAATAAATGAGAGAATATATATAACAAGCTCGGTGGGGTACCGGGCACAGCAGCTTTGCCAGTCAGGGGCTGTTGGCTACGATGCTCATGCTAATAAGCGTTTTTGTTATACGGTGGGATTATATTCCCTTGAAAAAGTGTGAGTTGAAAGCTCTGAGTTTGAGTCCCAGCTCTGCTACTTGCTAAGTAACATTTGGTTAATTATGTAACCCTGCAGATTTTAGGTTTCTCAGCTGTAAAAAGAAAGAGTTGAACTAAGTTACATCCAAGATCCCTCCCAGTCATAATAATCCAAAGGTCATTTTTGTCCCAAAGATTGCTATGCTAATTAAAAAAAAAAAAAAAAAGCCCACCTATGTGTTACATCAGGTCTCCAACGGATCTCCAAATGGCAGCATTTTTATAAACCAATTTGAACTGCTCCTTATGATCACTCATTCATCAGTAGATATTTATTGAGCGCCAAGCCAGCCCTGGCAATGGCACAGCTGAGTCCCCTCCTCTCCACCTTTGAGCTCAGCCCCTTGCTGGGCCTGCAGCAGCCGTTGCCTGCCTCTGGCCTGTGCTAGCCCCAGGGTCTGAGCTGGCAGCTGGGGCAGGTCACTCATGCCCCACACCCATCCCAGGAAGGTAAGGATACTCACGGCGGTTGGAGGCCACCTGCCTTTGCTTGTAGACCAGGAGCAGGATGAGGGGGAGGCAGAGGATGCCCACAATACAGGCGCCCGTAGCCAGGGCAGCAGCCGTGATGCCTGATAGGGCGGAGAGAAAGCCACGGTGAGGCCCCACTCCCACGGTTCCTCCTGAGGGGAAACTGAAGCCCAGAGTGGGAGGGCCAGGCAGCAGACGGACCCACATTTACCCAGGCCTTGTAGCCAGACCCTCAGTGACCTGCAGAGACATGGTGGTTCTAACGACCCCCTTTCAAAGAGAGCCCCATGCCTTCTCCTCACGTGGGCCCAAAGATTCAGAAATGAGGCCAGCTGCTTCCAGCTGAGGCAGCTCCAGGGAAGCGAGAGAATGGTCTGCAACCAGCCACTGGGGGACAGCTCTACTTCCCTGGGCCACAGGGTGCTCCCTGAGAAGGGAGAGCAGGCCCTTCACAGACCAGATGCCGCAGAGTCAAGGTCAAATGGAGCCCAAGTGATGAAAAAAATTTGGAAATAGATAGTGGTGATGGTCGCACCACCTCGTGAGCATAATTAATGCCACTGAATCAGAGACTTAAAAATGGCTAAAATTGGCCAACTTTATGTTTTACCACAATAAAAAATAAATTAATATAAGAGCCACACTTCTCTCCTAAGAGACCCCTTAGCTCCAGGGAGGACCCTCAGGAAGAGATCTCATACTTCCAGTCATGGGGCAAGAGCTAGAAAAACATGAATTCCTTGTCGGACATTTTAAAATTTGAAACCTCCTAAATTACAAAAAACAGTTTAAGTTTAAAAAATATTTTAAAGTTTTTTCCTCCAAAGAATCGATCAGGATCCACAGTTTCCTTACGTGTGGTTTAGGTATGTTCTCTGCCTCTGCAGCACCTGCATGGTATGCTTTTCACATGACACTTGCTTTGCCCTCTTGGCATAGCTTGGCCATCTCTCCAAATGGGCGGATATCTACTTCACTCTCCTAGGGCTTTATCACGTGGCTCACCGAAACTGTAGGTTGCTACCATTTTTCAATACAGCCAATAATGTAGCAATGAATGACTCGGGCGCTTCCTTGCTCCCTCGGGCAAGTACACCTGTGCATAAATTCCTAGCCGTGAAAGCGTTGAGCCAAAGGCTATGCGCATATTCTTTCTGTCTGTTCCTAAATTTCCCTTCAGAAATGTTGTACCGCATCTTGACCCCACCAGCAGTGTGTGAGTCTTGCTTTATTTTAGTCTGGCTGCTGACTCCAGGAGTTTAACTGGGAACAGACACACCCTCAGAACCACAACCAGCGTAAATGCATTTCCTTCCCTATTTCAGCCCTTCCCAAAAGACGGGCCGGGATATCTTGTCACAGTGTCAGCTTGGCCCCTGGGAGCTTTGGGAAGGTGCAAGAGCTGTGGTCTCAAGTTGCCTTTGCACTACTTATTTGGAATAAGGGCTGTTTTTGTCTCATTGTATTGCTAAACAGCCCGATGGTGTAAACAAGCTTTCAGGGGTTGGTTCACACCGCAGAAGAGAACAAACTGTTTTTCAGTCACCTTACCAGTACCCACCGGTGCAGGAACAATGGCTATGCTAATTACAAAGCAAATTCAACTTCATATTAAAGCAGGCTCCCCCGCAGATCTTAGCGAGGATGCATTTTGACATGGGATACTGAAAGTAAAAGCATTCTATAATTCAAACATTTGAGTATTTCTAAACCCCACCACAGGACCTTATTGTGGCACTATCAGAGAAGCAGGTTGCAAAGCGCTCTTTTCTAGTGTTCAAAGCAGGTCTGTTCTGACTGGTAGAGCTTTTGATGAGGTTAGTCAGGTGCTCACTAATTCTGGCTCCCTGTTGGCCCAGTCTCCCCGCCTGACTCCAGTCCCCTGGCAAACGTAACCCATCCGCAGCCCCTCTAGGGGATCAGGACTTGGTTTGCTTACAGCCTAGTCTGAGAGTTAAGGCTGGGACAGGAAGGTGGGACAGGAAGGTGGGGCAGGAAGGGGGGCAGGAGTTTGCGGACAGTTCTGTGGATTCAACTGTCCTCTGAATCTGCGGGCCCCTCTGCAGAGCCTAGCCTCACTATAGCTCCCCACCCCTCTGCACAAGCATGGCCAGTACTTGGGGGCAGGGTGAGGGGGGGCGAGGGGGCAGGGCAGAGGAGTGCCCTGCTTAGTAGCTATCCGGAGCCAGGCTCTTCCTGGGCAGGTGATCACGTACAGGCAAGAGGCAGCTGCCGGGCCAGCACCCAGGACTGCATCAGGCCCTCAGAGAGCAGCAGGATGGGATGCAGGGGGTGGAGGGGGTTTGCTCAGAGGTCTTTATCCTGGGCCTGCCAGTACCCCTGGGTATATATGAAGGAGAAACTTGGGTAGAGTTGACTGGTTCCCCAGGGAGGGGGCTAGATAACAGCAAACTAAAACATTCAGCTATGTTGAAGGGTGTGGAGGGAGGTTGCTTCTAGTGGAGGAGAGATGGAGTACCCAGCCCCTTTCCCTGGGGTCGGTGAAAAGCCACAACCCCCTAGCAAGCTGGGGCTCCTGGGGCACCAACTTCCTCAGTCTCACTCCTTTTTTGCTACTTCCCCTGACCTCAGGCTGACTTGGGCTTTCAGATGATTTCATAGACTAGCTACTCTCCTGCTTCCCAAAGATAACATTAGGAGACTGGGCCACAGTTAGAGGAGGAAAACTCAGAGCTTCTTGGCTGGAAGCATCATCGGCTAATCAGGTACCAAAGCTAGCTGTGAGCAGGGATGGGGATCTTTCCGAAGGTGAATGGCAGTGGAAGGCAGTGCTCAGTGCTCAGCCCTGAGGCCCACTGTGCACCTGGTCACCAGACAAGCATTTCTAAACCAATGGGAAACAGGATGTGTCCGCTATATGCTGCCATCTACTTGCCATCTTGCCGTGGCACAGGGGAATGGATGAGTTGACTTTGGAAGCCAGGCCTAGAATTCTGCATTAGAAGTAATACTATCCAGCACTTACCACAGCACTTACTCTGTGCCAGGCATGGTATTGAGCACAGCTTCATTTTAGCCCTGTAACAGCCTACAGAGTACGTGCAGTTATAATCATCTCTGTTTTACAGATAAGAAAACTAAGGCACAGAGAGGTTACGCAACGTGGCTGAATCAGGGTCTGTGCTCTTGAGCATGTCACCATACTGCCCTCCGCTAGAATGAGCCCTGCATTTTAAACTGAGCATTCACATAAAATCTGGAATTCTCGCTTTGCTTGATCCTGTGGCTCTGGCAGCCCTGGGCTCCCCTCCTGTCTTGCAGCTGGGGGAACTGCACTTATAGACTGGCAGCTGGGTGCTAGCCACAGTCTCCACCCCGCCTTACTACCTTATTCATCAGCTCCCTGGCCTTGCGGGCATTTGAGTTTTCGAACCCTGAATCAGTTTCTTAGATAACACAGATTTGTCCCCCTGTTAGTAGGAAAGGGACACAGTTGCTCCCATATCTCAGTGCACACGTGGTACCCAGAGAATGGACTCATTGTCCAAACCCCCCCACCCCACCCGAAAGTTAGAGCTGGGTTTCTTCTTATCTGAGACAATGCCCACCATAGTGCCAACACACCACCACGGCTGTAGTCTCCAGGCAGACCCAAGAGTCTGGAAGGGCATTGGAAGGGACTCCAGAGGGCATTAAAGCCATCTTCCTGCCCTCAACAGCCAGGACGGAAGCAGCCATGTTCCTCTGGCCCTCAGGGAGCCAGTTCACCCTGGAGAGTAGCTCAGAGAAGCAGGGGCCGGGGTGAAGCTGCGCATCCTCACGAATTAGAGAGGAGGGCGATGTGAAAGCCTGAGAGCAGAGGTGCCCAGCAAAGGAAGCCTGACCCACTTTCGGCAGTCAAGTTCAAGGTTCTGCCTCACCCTCTGGCTCTTATCAGCAAGTCTCCTGTTTCCCAAGTGACTTCTGATCCCGTAACTGTAGCAGCTGCTTCTCTAGAGTCTAGATCAGGGAAAATGAACCCAATTTCAGCTCCCTCTCCATTTTGCACATGCTTTCTCTAGTGTCATCCCCCCTGGCATCTCTTATCTTTGTCCCCAAGACTTAACTCATACAACTAATATCAGAAAATCAGTGTTGATTGCAGGGAGAGAGGCCCAGCACTCAGGCGGGGTTTTCACTCTGAGAATCAGGCACTCTGGCATCTCCTCGTGGCTCTGGGTCTGAGAGGCGGGGAGCATACCCCTTCACCTGCCTGAACTTCCGTTTCCCCATCTGTGAAATGGGGAAAGTGGCGGCAGTCACTGTCTCTAAGGGAGTTCTGCAGGCACTCCTGGAGAAAGCAGTGGGACAGGGAGATTGCTCCGAGTGGAAGGAACAATGGGGAAGAGGACTCTCCTATGTCCCGCCAGGTGCAGCTCACTCTGTCCTGCACACAGGCACACGTGTCTGCATACAGTCTCGAGGCTGCTGCATCAGAAGAAAGGAGCCACTCAGAGGCTCCTCTTCGCCCTCACCAGGGAGTCCCTGGTGGAGAAATTGAGGATCGTAGTGGCTTGCTGTCAAGTGACACGTGAGCTCTGCAGTATGCAGGGAGAGGGGCTTGAACCAAAGATTTTCTTCAGTCCATGTGGGCCTGGCTCAGATCAGCATGAGTGTTCTAATTTTATTCCTGGCTAGTCTTTTTTTTTTTTTTTTTTTTTTGGAACTAGTTTGAGTAGAAAGTCACAGCAACCTTTGAGCTGGGGTTTAGCTGAGGCCGTAGTTGAGCTGCTCCCATTCCTGCCTCAGTCTTTGTACCTGTGCTCCTGGAGGGCAGAGAGGAGGGCTGTACTTTTGTATCTCCAGGGCCTGGGCAGGGGCTGGTCCACACTGGTCCTTCGAGTGGCCAGGCGCCCCCTTAAAGCAGTGGCCCCTTCCCCCATAGGGCACCACTCTGGGAAAGCACAAGGCACTGTTACACACTGCCCTACGCATCCCCCTGAGGTGGGAGGAATGTGAAGTGAGCACAGTCCCAGCTGTGCTACCCTTATTGGTTGTGCAAACTGGGGCAAGTCAAGTCACCTCTCTGGGCCCCTTTTTCTAAGTATGTAGAGAGAGATGGTGATGCCTGCTTCACAGTCTTCTTATGAGAATCCATGGAGATACCAGTAATTGGAAGGATTTAGCACAGGGCCTGGCTCATAGTAGGAGCTCCAGGAAAGGTAATTCTGTCCCCTTCTTGAGCCTCTCCCTCCTCTCTCCCCCATGCACAGAATAAGGAGATTTTAAGTAGTCGAATCCAAGCCAAGAGAATGCCGCCATAGCCCTCCAACCTCCCCATGGGGCAGAAGGCTGCTGGTGGGCAGGAGGGGAACCCACTGAAAACAAGCTCAGCAGCCGGTGGCACCCAGTACCTGTCATGGGGGCACCTGGCCAAAGGTCATTGCCAGGGTACAGGCCCACCCAGGGATCCGGAGCAGGGACTCTGGGAGTCCGCTCTCCCAGGTTTGGGCCTTGGGAGAGGAGTGGGCTTCTGGGGGCTGCAGCCCAAAGGCTCAGGTAAAGAAGGAAACAAAAGCAGAGGAGGAGGAATGGGGGCTCCGTGGGCTTGGAGTGATGAGGTCAGAGTTTAGGACGGGGTCTGGGTCCAGGAGAACAGAAGAGCTAGGAAAACCCAGAAGGGGCAACAGGACGGTCCCTTACTTTCACTCTCCCGGGGGGAGGCTGGGTATGCGATGCACTTGGAGGGGGCTTCATCGCCTGTGGGAGCAAAGAGACAGGGCATTAGGTGGATGTCGGGCCCAGGAGGCCAGCGAGGCTGGTCCAGGTTGGTGTGCCCCTCTCCTGTTATAGAAACTCGTGCCACTGTCCACTTAGCAGTGGAGCCTGCATGCGTACACACACACACAAGCACATAGAGGCATATTCTCTGTCTCTCTCTCTCTCTCTCTCTCTTTCTCTTTTTTTTTCCCTAGAGAGGCATATTCTCCCTGTACAGCTGGGCATACCCTGCCCATTCTCATGCTGCCCCAGGAGCATGGGGATACCTGGCCATGCCCACACCTCTAACCAGGCCACTGCCCCTTACATGCTCACCTGGAGAAAGACATTCACATCGCCATATTCCCCAGTACCCATTTCACCATTCACAGACTCACACCCCAGGCTGCAGTACGGTCATGAGCAGTCACACTCCCAGCCCAGGTTCATACACAGTCTTCCATTAAAAAGTCCCATGGTCACAGACAGAGCAACGTATACCCTCCCTCCCCATCACACCCAGCTGATGAGAGAGAGGTACTTATATACAGCTCCACACACCATGGCCGCCTGTCTCACACACACCCCTGGACTGCCACTGCCACTGCCACTGCCACTGCCACCCAGATAGAATCATACACCCTTCAGCACAGTATCACACACAGTCACCCTTCACGCACAGCACCACACCCCCACAGGGACAGCACCCGCCAGGAGGTCCCATACAGGAAGTCCTCACCTCTCTGCACCTGCAGCTCCATGGCACCATGGACCCTCTGCTCCGAGTGGTGGTGCTTGATCTCCACCACGAGGCAGCAGTAGAGGCCGCTGTCCAGTAGGGTCAGGTTAAGTATGGTGATGGAGAAGTTGCCATGGTGGTCAGAGATCGACTCTAAACCATGGTGCCGGACCAGATCCTGGCTGGTGTTGGCGGTCTGGTGGCTGCTGTGGTGCAGGTGAAGATTCTGGAACGTGAGGTTGCGGATAGGCCACCGTTCAGAACAGGCCTGCACCTCGCCCCGTGAGCTGCGGAACCATGTCTTATAGAAGGTCACGTCATGCGCTTTGGCCATAGGGCCCAAGATTCTGCAGGTGAGGCTGACGTTCTGCCCCTCAGGACACACATACAAGGAATATGGCGTGGCGACCTTGAAGGCTGTCACCAGACCTGCCCAGAGAGATAAAAACCTGTCACCTGTCTGAGCCAGTGCCACTCTCAGTACCTGCAGAGTGGGGAAGAACCTTGGCCTGGGGCTCCAAAGATGTGGGTTCCCTAGCTGCAGGCCCTGGGCAAGTCAGCTGACCTCCCCAAGCCTTTTGTTTATTCATGAACCCAGTTCCAACACAGACTCTATGGGAGGAGCCATGGGCGCTTGCCCAGCTCAGGGATCCTCCTACCCCAGGGACACCGGCCACTGGCCAAAGAGTAGGAGAGACTCCAGGCAGGTTGCAGGCTGAGCCGAGACAGCATGTGTCCATCTCCCGGGTGGAGCACGCCCCCTGGCTCCAGTTCCCATACCTGCCCCCCCCCCCCCCCCCCCCCCACCGCACTGCAGGCACTGTGGCTCTGCCCGTGGCTGGTCTCTGGCACTTCTAGCCTTCATGCCCAGCACTGTTGGGTGTGAGGCAGCATAGGAAGCAGAAAGGTATTTGGGAACAGCAGCCCTTTGTCCTGGACCAGTCTTCTGAGGGCCATCCATACCTTTGACGCTTCCCATCCCTGAGGCTACCGTGCCTTCCCACCTCCTCATCATTGATCACTAATGGAGCTCCTACGTACGTGAGCGAGGCCTGTGCAGGTGCTGCATCTTATCTGCATGCTGAACACATGGCCTCCCCTTGGGAGCTTACAACCTAGATGGCCAGACAAGGCCTGCATTCACAGCAAAGTCACCCCATGGGCTAAAGGGCAAACTGGTGCCAACCTCAGAGCACTTGTAGGAAAGAGGACACAGCCTTCCTGGGAATGGTCAGGAGACTTCTTGAAGGAGGGAGGGCCTTTGAGGTTGATGGATAGATAGGGTATCAGCAAACAGAGAGGCTGCCCTGGGCCAGGTGATAGGGAAACAGGAAAACCCAAGGTGTCTCTGGGACAGAGACCAGGAATACATAAAAGGCCATCTCATCCGTGCACCTGTCTGTCACCCAGCCTTCGCAGAAATAATTTCTAGTTCATTTTGTTTTCAGTAAGCCAACGATGTAATAATCCCTGGTCCTCTTTACCTTATCTGCGACCCTTCAGCATTTAACTATATTGACCCTTAAAAGCACTGGCCCTTGAAAACAGAATGCCAGGGCTGGAGTCCTGGCTCCTCTGTCCCGCTGTATGAGCCTCAGTTTCCTCAGGTGTGCAATGAGAAAATATTACCTACAGTAACACATGGTGATAAAAGGGCTGAAGGAGGGAAAGATGAGAACACATCTTGTGTGTTCTCACATAAGCTCTATGATATGAGCTCTAATGCCCTCTGCAGACATAGAGAGGAAAGCTATGATTATTATATGTTAGTGATATTTTAATTGGCATCCCAGGGGCAGTTGTAGTTCAGGCAGACAAGGAAGGAGAGTTTGGAAATATGTACAGAATCCAAACAGGTATGTCCTTTTCATTGCCATTGCCCGAACCCAAGAAAACACCACTTCCTCCAGAGGTCCCTCCCCGGCCTTTAGAGCCTGGGACCTGCCTGCAGATCTGAAAGCCTTGCCCAGTCAGGAAGGAGGCTTTGGAATTGGACCAGCCTGCACTGGAGTCCAATAGCTAGGAGTTACTTAAACTCTGAGCCTTGGACTCCTCGTTTTAAAACAAAAAATGAAAACATCTACCTGCTGGAGCTGAGGCAAGAATTATGCATAATTACCCTGGCTCAGTGGATTGAGTGCTGGCCTGTAGACCGAAAGGTCACTGGTTTGGTTTCTGGTTGGGGCCTGGGTTGCAGGCCAGGTCCCCAGCTGCGGGTGTGTGCAAGAGGGAACCGAAGGATGTTTCTTTCCCTCTCTGTCCCCCTCCCTTCCCCTCTAAAAAAGGAAAAGAAAACAATTACACATAATTTACATGAAGTGCTCTCAAAGTACCTTCCTAGGAGTTGGGGCTTGATGCATGGGAGCTAGAGGGGTCTCTAATTAATTTCAGCAATTGAAGAAACAAGTCCGGGGAGTGAAACATAGTTCTGCACAATAGATTGGAAAAGCCAGCCTCAAAGTCTTTTCCACTAAGGCGTGAAAGACTGATAACATCTTGTGATACAGTCTTGGAGCCCTGCGTATTTAAGGCAGAAGCAGAGCGTGTGGAGGCCTCAAAGCCATCACCCCAAAGAATATGTCTGCAAGGGTAGAGTTTTGGGCTCCAGAAGGTAAAGAAGACAGAACACACTAGAGCCTCCCAGTCACCACCCACGAGCGAGAGGGAGCCATGTCTGGGAGCCCCAGATTCAAACAAAATCATTGCTAAGGTGAGCAGAGATTGCAGAACTTCTTTGGCAAAATGCCAGTCTCCTTTTCAGGCAGAAATATAGAGGCCCAGAAAGGGCCAGCAGTCTGCCTGAGGTGCCTGAGGTTCCAGAGGGTATGAACTCAGAACCCAGAGAATGGGCGTGTCAGGTAAAGCAGGATCTAGCTAGGACTAGAAGAAGAAATAGAATGTATTGTGTGCCATGCAAAGCGCTTTGTGGGCATGTTCAACAGCGCTCTGTTGGGTTGTGTTTTTTTTTTTGCTGTTTCACTGATAGGAAAACTGAAGCACAGAGATGTTAAGTAGCTCACTGAGGATCACACAGCAAATAAATGAAAGAACCAGAATTATATTCAGGCAATTAGACACTACACAGGGGGGAAAAAGTTCAGAAACCGGCAGCCCACAGGTGACATCTAGCTTTCAGACATACTTTATTTGACCCTCAGAGTTTTTTACATTTTTTTGAGATTGTCAACATTTAAAAACTAGAAATTTTATGAAAATTCAGAGTCTTAGCTTCTCGTTGACAATCAAGAAATTACACAAAGCCAGCTTTTCTACAGGACTTACCAGCTAGAGCTGAGCAGCAGCCTCCCATTTAGATGGTACATTGGTGTTCCTGTTTGCCACAATCCTCACTCCTCCCAAATTCCTGTACCTGGCCTGCTTTACTCTCTCACCATGTTTGCTTGGCCCCATGGACATTTGAGTTTGTGGTCCATGAGTGTGGCTCCTTGGGCTAACCAGTGAGGGACTCTACTGCCCAAGCCCATCACCCTACAGACGTGACCCTCAAGCTCAGAGAGATGATCCACCCAAGGTCCCCAGCGGAAATCTGGCAGAGCAGGGACTGACCAAGTCTTCTCCAGCTGCCGACCCATTACTCTTAACTCCTCAACAGACCTGATGAAAGAGGAGCCCCAGACACCCCAGCTGGGTCACTGACTGTGCCCCTGACAGCCTGGACTCCCCCTCACAGGCCTGTGCCAGGGGGGCAAGAGTGACCTCAGAACTATGGCTGTGCCAGTAACTGGAGGTGCAGAGTGGCTAGGCAAAGGACCTTCCCAGGTACTCTCAGGAAGAGTAACAGCAACAACAAAAACGCACCCACAGAGTGGACTCTGGAGTTTTCCCTGCCCTGTGTCCCCACCTTCCCCAGTGGGGCGCAGGCCACGTGGCAGCTCCTGCCAGCACCTCTCCCAGCTGGTGCCTATGATCCATTTTCCCAGCATCATCCCCAGCCCCAGAACTACCCCAAGGCTGGGAGCTGAATCCAGATCCAGCAGCATTTGCCAGTGCTCACACACCCTGGGGGCTCTCAGGAGCGCTGGCTCAGGGAATGCTGGCCACCTACCTGACTGAAGAGGTGGCTGGGGACAGGCAGAGTAGAAGTGGATGCAAGAAGTGGAGCACAAAGCTGAGCCAGGTGGGGACTGCCAAGGGAACAGAGGCATGGATGGGGTGGGGCTGAAATGTAGGCAAAGTGGGGCTAGCTTGGGGTGGGATGGGGCGGGGCTGGGCGAGGTGGGAGCAAGAGCAGGACTGCCAATGAGGGCATCAGGCCCAGAGCCCTCAGAACCCAAGCAAGGGTGTGAATGATCAGAACTGCCAAGACAGCAGTGGGCGGGGTTTTTCAGCCCTAGAGGCAATTTTCTTAAAAACCCACAGGAGAGCACAGAGAGAACTGGGGTTCGGAGACAGTGGGAAGAGGGGCATTGCTCAATCCCCAGCACCTCACATACCCCAGAAGAACCTCTTCCCCTTTCAGAAAAAAAAAAAAAGAGAGAAGTTAGGATTCGGGTTTGGGGGAGCAGAGGAGAGTGTTCAGTTTCAACAAAAGAGCCAGATAGGAGTGGGCCAAGCGTCCCCAGGATTTTGCTCTGGGGGGAGAGAAAACATCTCATTTGTTGTGTCTGAGACTCCAGCCAGGTCAAGATCTAGGGCAGCCTGTTCTTGGGAGGACACTCAAGAGCATGGTGTTGGTGAAAACTGTGTACATGCCCCATGCCATCCACAGCTGTACATGTGTTATTGGAGAACATGTATGTACATACACGTGTATATATATAATTCCAGCTGGGATTATAATTATTGGGCGGGAGGATGTTGCTGATTGTCCAAAGCAGATCCTTTTGAAAACCTGGGTCATTGTCAGAGACTGAGGAGAGTGAGTGGGGAGGAAGGCCCCTGGCCCCAGGGTGGCGGAGAGGCTGTAGGGCAGGAAAAAGACCTGGGGCCTGAGCCTGTGCCAGGCGGGAACCACCCAGTCACGGTGCTGCCCTTGGAGCCCAGGCCCCTACCCTCCGCTGGGTCAGAAGGCAAAAGCACCCGGATGAAAAGTGCTGCCAGCCTGGAAAATTCCAGGCCTCAGCATTAAAATCTTGGTCTGGGCAGTCAGATCCCTGAGCCCCTGTCCTCACTGAGCCATGCCCCTACTGTGTGCCCTTGGGCAGGTCCCATCTTTCTCTGGGTCTTCCTTCCCCTCATCTAATCTTGAGAAGATTCCCCAAGTCCCTCCAGCTCTGAAACCCTACAGCAGAGAGGAAGGGCTGTCTTTCCTCAGTGCAGAGACCTGGGCAAGAAACTGGCCACAAAGGTGATCACAGGTGGTTTTGAGTACTTCTTATGTGTTAGGACGTGCTGAGCACTTTATCTCTCAACTCACTTAATTCTCACAACATCCTCTTTTAATGATGAGGAAACAGACTCAGAGGAGTCGAGCAACTTGTCTAAGGCCACACAGGCCTATGTGGCTAAGCTGAGACCCACAGCTTGGACACACCGGACTGAAGACAGGATGAGCCCCCGTCCTTCCAGTGGACAGGGCGGACACCTCATCCTCCAGCTACTTAGAGTGAATTGACCTCGAACTGACATGACTCTGTTTGCCGCACAGCCGTCCTTGCTCTGCCTCGGGCCAAAACTGAAAACAGCATTCTTGCATTCCACAGATTTTTAGCAAGGTCCTCACCTGAGCCAGGCCCAAGGCAATGAGGCCATGGGAGTGCAGTGTTCCAGAAGGGACATCCGCTCAGAATTTAGTTCTGCTTCTGTCCCTTTCTAACTCTGGGACCCTCAGCCACCGGTGTGCCCAGTCTCTGGTAAAAGGTTCTGTTCCAGCACAGAGCAAAGGACCTCTTGTGTGGCTTCATCTCGGGAAGCCAGTTGTTGTTTTTTTTCTGACCTTCATCTCTTTCCACCCAGCAGGGGCCTCGTGAAACTCCGTGGGCGTGCATGAGATGGGCGTGTGTGTGGGTGTGGACAGACTTGTATATTTTCCCTGATGGGGGTGTAAGCTTAGCGGGTCGTTGCCAAGGCAACATCCCAGTCTTTAGAGGTGAGTCCCTATCTTAACTGGTTGGGCTGGAGGCCCCACCCAAACAGCTGAACTCTGTCCAGCTGCTAGGGCTTCTCAGTAAACAGCTACTGATCGTCTGTTGGCGCCGGCCCTGTAGAGCCGTGGTAGGCCAGGTCTTCGCCCTCAGACTGGCCCCAAACGGACACGGACCTGGTCTTCAGCTCCCTACCAGGCCCTGTCCCCCGGGCTAGCCCATGAAGGGTGCAGGGAGAGGCTAGGCTCCTTCCTTATCAAGACGCAGAACACAGAGGGAAACAGAGGCAAGAAGCAATCAGGACTGAGCCTGCCAGCACTAAGCTCCAGGATGTGCCCCTAGGAGAGGGGCTGAGGGCCTGAGGCCAGCAGGGCTGCCCCTGGGGCTCTGCGGCCTGCGAGGACAAAAGGCATCTCAGATGTGTTTATTGATACCTGCCTCCGCAGGAAGTGTCCATTCACATCGGACCAAGGAGTCCGGGAAGGGGAAGCTGGGCTCTATTGGAGGAAGCAGCACTTCCAGCACCTTGGGAAAGCATCCATGCATCCGGGGCTGGAGGCTGGAGGCCAGCACACCTCCCCAGGGAGGGCCTGGGCTTCTGGCCTGAGGCCGTGCCAGTGGCTGCTTCTCTGGATGACTCCTTCCCCAGTCCCCAGGCCCCCCCCACCCCAGGATGACTGCATGCAGCCCACACTACCAGCTCCAGCCAGCTACCCTCAAGGTCCTGTGCTGTGAAGACTTTCCAAGGTTCAGGTTCAAGTCCTTCTGTGCCCCGCTCTCAATGATGGAGGCTCAGCAGGGTAGAAATAGCTGGTGCTTACTCTGTGCTGGGCATCATTCTAATTGCTTTTACATGGATTTTCTGATTTAATATTCCCTCTCTTGTGAGGTAGGAACTGTTATCATCTTCATTTTACAGATGAGAAAACTGAAGCCCAGACAGCTTCAGTAACTTACATAGAATCTCATGACAAGTAAGTGGTGGTGCCAAGATGTGAACCCAGGTAGTCTGGCTCCGGAGATCTGGTGCCGCGGACTACCCTCTAGAGTGACTAGAGGCCCCGCCTCCTTGCTGCCGATGGACAGGGGCCTGACCCATGAGGACCCAGCTTGCTTAGGTCCCTGCCAGTGAGGCTACAGGCTCCCTCTCCCTCTCCCCCTGTGGTTACTGGGGTGGCTAGTAGGCCCTGGCATAGGAGAGGACTCGCTCAGGCCCGCTGTATTTACCTGGGGAAGGCAATAGGGGCTGGGGGAATGCGGGGCTGGAAGAAGCCCAGAGAGGCCCTCTGAATCTGTGCCGGCCTCTTTCCCTTCCTCCCAGAGAGCTGAACTGTCCTCCGCCACCAGCTAATGCTCCTTGCAGTGGCAAGTCTGCTTCTGTGCTCATGGAGGATATGGCAACATTTACAGCACAGGTAGTTTTAATTTTACAGCACTAAATACATTGAATCACATAGAGAGAAGGTTATTATTCCCTTTTCAATCCTCTTTCAGTCCTGGTTACATCAAAGAGAAAGTCTCAGTTTGATGCCACTATGTCTTCAAAACATCTGTCATTTGCTAAGTTCCTTTAGTTTTGGTTTGGCTTTTGGGTTTGTTTTGTTTTGTGTTTTGCAAAGGACAACAGGTTGTGGGCTTGGAGTTTTCCCCAGGCTATAACATCTTACTAAAATTTAACTTATTTGGTTTTCCTATTTATATACTTTTATAACTTCATTCTACTTATGGCAAGCGATATTGGCTCTCCATTTATGGCAGTGATATAAAGTTTCCTTTTAAAATCTATTGACTTTAGTAAAAGAATGAATAGATTTAAAGAAAAAAAGTGAGGATTATGATGATAGGCAGACACTGCAGAAATCCCACAGGTGATGAAAAAGTGACTGAAGCTCAGGAAGCACTCTCGCAGAGCTACCCTTCAGGAGGGAGTAGGCGGCCTCGCTGAGACCACATCACGCAGCCTGCCCGTGGCTCACATCAAAGGGGATCGTGTGCTCATGGTCTCACAATGAGTGAGCAGCAAAGGCAGGACTGGACCACACGACCCCATGGGGAATGAGGTCTTTGTAGGAAGGTGAAAGGAACTGGGCTTGCTTGGCGGGTAATTACTGAGTTACTGATGGGCCTGATGGCGGCCACTGTCTTTCTCTCTGGGGATGGTCTGCCAAAGCAAATAGGATGAATATGAAGATCAGGTGCCAGGAAGACCCAACTGAGTCAAGCAAACCCTGAGCCCTACTTGCCTTGAAGTTGAAAAGTCCCCATTTCTGCCCTGGCCAGTGGCTCAGTTGGTTGGAGCGTTGTCCCGTACACCAAAAGGTTGAAGGTTCAATCCCCGGTCAGGGCACATACAGGCATGGAGGTGAGGTATGTGTAGATGCTGCAGGTAGCTAGACCCAGCCTGTGCATCCTATTGACCTCTAGGATTCTGCAGAGTCCAGTCCCAGTGAAACCAGGCCCTGGCCACTCCACGGGGCCCAGTAGGCAACAGGGAGCTCAGATGTAGAGTCAATGGCATGTAGCCTCTGGAAGCCAAGAAACAGCATAATACCACACAGAATTCACCAGGTGCCAGGCACTGTGTTAAGTGTTTGCCCACTGACTTGGCACAGCAGCCCCCTGGGGGGGGGTATTGTCATCACCCCCATTTGAGAGATGAGGGAACTTGCTTAGAGGTGCTGGGTCACTTGTCCAAAGTCACAGAGCATCTTGGGATTTGAACCTCGGTCTGACTGACTCCCAAAGCCAGACTGTTAAGTAGTGGAGCTGTAAGGGAAGCCCTGGAATGCAGGGTACATACTCCAGGTCCCTTGCTTTGCTGCTCCCTCCCACGCAGGGTGCCTTTGGGCATGCCTGTGCAGCTAAGGGGATCCAAGGGTCCATTGGAAGCTGCATGGCTGATCCCCAGCTCACCCTCCCCTGGTAAATAGTTGGCCTAAAACTTAGGGCTTCAAGCTCAGTATATGGGGCTGTCGGTGCTAGTTGAAGGGGTCACTGCCAGTAGGTCCCGTGTGTGTATGCATACAGGGAGGTGGCCTCTTTCAGCTTCCCAGGAAGTGCAACGCACCCCCTCCCCCAACAACCGCCACCTCTCCTAGGGAGGCCAGGTCCCAGCAGGGAAATTTTGTCCTGCTTGAGTAGACAGGAGCAGCCAGCCCAGCTCAGAGAAGAGCCTCCCTGTATTGCTGGGTGCCCCTGGCATTGGGTAGATG
Source organism: Mormoops blainvillei (assembly GCA_004026545.1). Classification (NCBI taxonomy): domain Eukaryota; kingdom Metazoa; phylum Chordata; class Mammalia; order Chiroptera; family Mormoopidae; genus Mormoops; species Mormoops blainvillei. The sequence continues at coordinate 71,636 of PVJD01005086.1, forward strand.
CTCCCTCATGACCATGGGCTGGCCTGAAGGCTGTTTCTCACCACCCACGGCCTCGGGCCAGAGGGTTGTAGATTTCCTAAGAGGCGACCATTACTACATCAGAGGCTTGTGCCACAGGGTTACTCAACAAGGCCCTGCAGCTCTGTTTACTTTGAAGGGGAAGGTGGAGTCTCTCCTCCCTGGCTTCAGTGCACTTCCACGTGCTAGTCCCAGAGCTTGGGACTCCTAGGTCAGCCTATGAGGACATGACGAGGACAGCTTCCACGGGTCGTAGGAATGCCTATGGGGAAGGAGAGGCTCGGCCACTTTTTGGGCCTGTTGGGACTTAGCTCCCTAAGTGCCTCCCTCTACCCATGTCATCCTGAGCGAGACCCAGGAAAGGCGTATCTTCAACTTTTCCTAGACTCCTGAGCACCATACTCACCGCCCCCGTTCTCCTGGGTGACGGCCCACCGCAGAGCTAGGGAACAGGCTGCGCCGGCTACCTCGGCCTGACCTTCCCAGACATAAAGACTTCGACTTGAACAATCCTGCCCAGGGCAACCTAGCACTTCAGCTGGCTGGTGAGCAGGTCTTTCCGACTCACAGAAACTTCTGACCACGCCTGCGACCAGGTCTCCCTTCTGGCATCTCCCTTGTGCACTGTGCTAGGCAGTAGCGTGAATATTCGTTCATATGCCCATAACACAGTTAAGAATGCTGAGCCTCAGAGCAGTTCGAAACTAAGAAACTCCTTTCTGTGGAAAGCGGCTTCAAGCCCTAACTGTCTCCCTGAGCCGAGCTCAGGAAGAGCTGGAGAACCAAGCTGTTTGAATACCCAGGGCCTCTCAGAGTGAAGGCCTCTGGCTATGTGGACAATATGGAATGCGGGGCTCTGAGCCTGTCTGCTCCTGACCGCTCTGCAGGCTGGGTCCGTCCCTACACTCTAGCTCTCTAGAACTCAGTTTCCCCGATCAGGGCTGCTGAAGAGAGAAGAGCCCAGCCAGGGCAGGACAGGAGAGGGGTAAGAAAACAGAAGGGCCTCTCGGGGTCATTTGGAGAGGAAGGGGCAGGCAGGTGGAGCAAGGAGCTCCTTCCTGCCTGCCACTGTCCCCTGCCCCATCTGGAAGCCCTGTCCTGACAAGAGCCATGGCTTTCGTGCCAAGACTGCCCCTCTCCCCAGCTCTCTCTGCCCAGGATGGGGTATCCAGGCTGGGGTATTTAGGCAGCTCTGTCTGTGGGCTCCCTCTTCCTTATCAGAAGCCTAGGCCAGAATCCAAGTACTGAGATATCATGCTGCCTGCAGGCACTCACTTGTTTCTCTTCTCCAGACCCACCCACCGGGTCTCTGAGCCAAGCTCCCCACCTCCCTCCTGCCTCCCTCTGACTCCTTGCATGACTCACACTTTCCCTGCGCCCTCTCCATAAAGTTTAGTTTCTCAGGCTGCCTGCCAGCCCCTCTTCCCTGGAGACCCAGCCTCTTCAGTGCTGGGAAGGCAAGAACTGGAGGCCAGGCTGTGGCTACTAGGAGCTCCGGTGTCCTGGCCAGGATGTCACCTGGAGTTGTAACAGTTGGGACTTTGAAAGAGGAAAGTGGCATCTCCTCATGTAGGGTTTCTGGGTTTGAGCTGAGGAAACTGAGGCCAGAAAGATGCCATAAGCTATCCAAAGACCCAGAAGGCACTCACGGCCGAACTGGGAAAATGTCCCACATTCTCCCCAGTGCCCCACATGGGTCCCTGAGCTCAGCTTCTCTAGGATGCCAGGAATCTGCTCACCACTCAACACTCAGCCATCAGACCTTCAGGGTAAGGACAAGATGGGCGCCCAAGTCTGGGAGGGCACCAGTGGCCAGCAGGGCTGAGCCAGGAGTGTCACCAGGGGACAGGGCATAGGCTGAGAGTACCACACCCCCTGCACCCTGAGATCCTGGAACCCTGAGGCAGGAGGGGCAGGGAGATGCCACAGGTGTCAACAGCCACTGGTACCCTGACTAGTGTGGCTCAGTGGCTTGGGTGTCGTCCCGCAAACCAAAAGGTCACTGGTTCAATTCCACTCGGGACACACGCCTGGGGCACAGGCCAGGTCCCCAGATTGGGGCGGGGTGTGGGGGAGCATGCAAGAGGCAGCTGCTTGATGTTTCTCTTCCTCCCTTTCTCCTTCCTTTCTCCTCTCTAGAAATAAGTACATAAAATCTTTAAAAAGGAAAAAGCCAGTGGTATCCACTAGAACACACGGGGGCTGCCCTCACAATGTCCACCTGCTGTTCAGCAGAAGCTACTCTCACCCTGGACTCTCTGGGCAGGGGAGGAAAGGGTTGGATAGGCAGCTGCTTGGGCAGCTGTCACGGCATAGAGATGTGCCCACCTCCCAGCCAGGGCACTTGGCAGAGACGCTGCTGCCCCCTGCCAAGCGGTTCCAGCAGTCTCCCTGCCGCGGGGTGGGCGGCGCACAGCAGGCTGAAGGGGGCTCCCAGGGTGCCCCATCCGGCCTGCAAACCCCACCCCCGCCCCCACCCCTCCCGCTGTGTTTTCCCCATGCTCTGCCCCAGTGCCCAGGATCCATCGAACTTACCTTGGGAGGCAGCCAAGAAGAGAGCGAGGAGCACGGGCCCCCAGCGCTGGCCGCTGGCCTCTAGGACTGGGGGAAAGTCCATGTCACCTTCGAGCCGGGCGGAGCGCGTCTGGGGCAGAAACGGAGCTGCGGACACACAGGGGGAAGTCTTGGTAGCTGGGAGCAGACACGCGGGCAGGGTAGGAAACCTCCCAGCAAGTGAGTAAAGTGAGTGCTGGAGAGCCAGCGAGTGAAAACAGCCAGCGCAGGAGAGCCGCCTGCTCAGCACCCCCGCCCCGCAGCGCCCCCAGGAGGCTGTAGGGGGCACTGCCTCCAAGGACCCGCGGGAGGGGCTTCCGCTCACTTGCATCATAGCGGAGCCAGCCAGTGTCCCGGCCAGTGAGCTCAAATCGCTCTCCACTGTAAAGCCTTTTCTACTCTCCCCCAGTCCTCTTTGCAGAGGATTAGTGTTGTTGCACAGCAGAGAAGAATGTATATGTGTAACTTAATCATCATGGACTGCGTCTGCACTTACCCAGCAGTTTTTGAGTTGCCTGGGACCAGGGGCTTGTACCCTGCATCCTCCAGCCCATCCCAAGGTCCTGGTATGTGGTAGGCACTCCCAGTTGTGGAATGAATTAATGAAAAAAAAAAATCTAACTTTGGAGCAGACTTGACTGTAGATTCCAGAGCCTGCAACGCCCTCATGCACATGCTCACCTCACACAGATGTGGCACGGGTGCAGGAGCACACAACAAGCCCGGCACCTCCCAACACTGGGACACACATGGGTGTGTGCACAACATCTGGCAGTGTGTCCCATCGAAAATCATCAGTGCTCCTCCCCCCCCAAGCCCCAGCTTCCCTTTCCACTCTGCCCCATCTCACTCCCCATGCCTAGACATCCTTAGGACACTTGCACACACCCCCGCCACCAGTGCCCCGCTCTTGCACCCCACTCAGCACACTGGCACCACTGGTGATGTTTCTCTCCTCTCCTCCAAATTTTCCTCATGCCGCAGGGCTCAACTCAAGTCCTTCCCCTTCACAAAGTGCTCTGAACTTCCCCCGAGGGTCCCTTCTCCAGTCTTTATATCCACACCCCTTTAGCTATCACACCAGGCCTGCAGTTACCAACCAGTTGACCTCATCTGAGCTCATCTGCCCTTCTGAGCTACACCATGAGCCTTGGGGGACGAGGGCTCCTCCTTGATGTTCCTGAGTCCCTGGCACAAAACTAGGCATGGAGAAGGTGTTTAATGCACTCTCGTCCGAATGGGAAAACTGATGAATGAGTAAGTGATTTCCTAAATGGAGGGGTGGAGGCGGCAGTGGCTAGGGCCAGGGACTGGCAGAGAGGGAGGGCACAGCCATTGTATCAGTTTGAACCCAGCCTGGCTGAAGGACAGAGGACAGCCAGAGTCCATCTGGGCCAGGAATCATGGCAGTGAGACTCAAGGGTAGCCAAGAATTCTGGGTGCCCTGATCCAAGTCTGAAGCTCTCCAAGAGCTCTCAGCCTTCACTCCTGGGTCAGGAAAGGCTACACCAGAGGAAGGGTGGGTGTCCTAGCTATAGCAGGACACCCTCGTACAGGCCCAGTTCCTCTGGAGCCAGGGGATTCCCCCTGGGATGGAAGCCCCAGAAACTGCCAGGACATAACCCAGGTTCTTGACCATGATCCTGATCTTATGACCCCAGTCCTGGAGGCCCAGGGTCCTTTTTGCTGGCAGAGTGTGAGCTCTTTCATCCAAGAAGGTAGAAAGCCCATTGAAATCAGGTGTGTGCTGGGCCCTCTTCCCACCTTGGCCATATTCTGGCAGAGGTGGAGGTCCCTCAAAGGTGAGATCCTGGAGCACCTGCCCCACCCCAACTCTCCATTTCTTCCTGGGCTGGCCTTGCCCAAACCACACTTGGAACCAAACTTCTTCTGCCTCAGGGCCTAGAAGGTAGGCAAGGATAGCCTGGGATTGGGGGAGGGTTACGACTGCCTTGCCAAGCCCTTCCCCAGAGGGCCAGAAGACCTGAGCCTGCCTGTGACACTTGCCGTCACGTTCTTCCTCCCTACCATACTTCCCAGCAGCTGAGCTTCCTGGATTGCAGCAGGGTGAAACAGAGGCATTGCCCAAGGTGTGGGCATGGTCCAGAAACCGCAAGCACTGTTTCCTCAATGCCAGGGCAGAAAGGGCTCAGCTGAGAGGGCTTGGTCTCAGAGAGAAGAGACCCCATGAGGCAGCTCCATTAGAACCCCCCAGCCCCAGCCCCTGCAGCCTGCAAGGTTGTTAGACCCACTTCTCAGAGTCTGGGAAAATGGGGAAATGTCTGCTCTGCGACCCCCATCAGTGAGGCTGAAATCTGATCCCTTTCCTGCAAGGTGGTACTCTGGTGCTGATAGAATGGTTTATATTCATCCGGGTCCCGGCAGTAAAGAGATGGCACACTCAGGGCTCAATTGAAGATAGCTTCAAGGAGGGTCTGTTTCCAGAGAGCTGGGGAAGCCCCCACAGACTAGCAACTACAGGGAGCCACTATCCCTCTCATATTGAATAAGGACAAGAGGAGGTGAGGTGACTGGAGCCCAGTGAGAGCAGGAGCTGGGGAAGGGGCCACCCAGCAGGAGAAATGCAGCCATTGGCAGAACTGCAGTGAGGAAAGGAGGGAGTGGGGAATAAACACCCTGCCTCTCTCCGCTCCCTCCCCCTCATCTTGTGCCAGGACCTCCCATTGGCCAAATCCATCTGGAAGCCAGATGGCAAGGGAGCCTAGGTGAGGCAGTCCACAGGGGACATCCTCCCAGGTGGAGAAGCAGAGAATGGAGGCGAGATGGGGCGAGAAACAGAGAATACCAGCACATGGCTAACTTCTGTCTTCCATATATGTGTCCTGCTTGTGAGTGCCGCATCGACCATTTCTCCATGGCGCTGGTCGCTGAGTTCTAACTGTCTAAATACTACATGTGGTCCATGGACCACGCATCAGCCAAAAACGGCCAGTCACTGGAGAGCATGTTGCAGAAATTGTTCTTGCAGTGAAGCACATTCTGTGAGCTTTGTTTTTCACAGCTCAACAAATTCTTTCCATGAAATTGCCCCAAATCCAGTGTCATCCTTCTTTAAAGTGCTGAAAAATAGGTATTTCTTGCGTTTACATGAACAATAGGTGAAGCTTAAATACCGCGTTGGGGTGAATACGTCATGTTCTTGCTTTCTGTAATATGGATGGAGGCCCAGGGTCAGTAAGGCCGTGGTCCTGGCAAAGCTGTGGGCTCAGGGTGGCTTCTGTGGTTCACCTTATGTGCCAGTTTTAATCACTGGGTCTCTCGGCTGACAAGGATCCTGAGGTTACATCTGGCCTCAGCAGCACCGTGATTGATTAGTGATGTCTGCCATGGGCGTGGACAGAGAAGTGGTGGAGCAAGTGCCATCGCAGACCTATGCATTTACTTAGGTGGCTTTTGGCGGAGCCTCTGCGGTAGCCACCTCTGTCAGCCTGTGCCTCCCCTCCCTCTCATCCTTCTCCCTTTCCCTCGCCATGTTGGATCATACTGAGTGAGCTCAGTCTGGAAGAATATCCAACTGGCTCCACTTCAGCCTCTCCAGCCAGTTGACCAACGAACTGACCACATTCTTCTCCACAGGCCACCACTCACGTATACGTGACCATCGTGGATGAGAATGACAATGCACCTGTGTTCCAGCAGCCTCACTACGAGATCTTACTGGATGAGGGCCCAGACACCATCAACGCCAGTCTCGTCACCATCCAGGCACTAGACCTGGATGAGGGGCCCAATGGCACAGTTACCTATGCCATCATTGCTGGCAACATCATCAATACTTTCCATATTGACAGACACACGGTCAGCAGCTGATGGCGGGGTCTAGGAGGAGGGGAGCTCAGTGACGTCACGGGGGCTGGGGGCATAGCAAAGATGGAGTCTGGGAGGAAACTGAGGGGGAAGTCAGTGTGGGAGAATGAAAACCTTGGGTGGGGTGGCAACGAGGGTTTCCCATCATGGACAGGATGTCAGGGCCTACCTGCTGGGGTGGTCAGAGGGTGCCCCATGAAGGAGCTGGTCCCCAGCATGGCCCAGACCCACTACCCCTCGACCCACCCTTGTTCCCTCTGTGTATCCCCCAGGGCGTCATCACTGCTGCCAAGGAGCTGGACTACGAGATCAGTCATGGCCGCTACACCCTGATCGTCACAGCCACAGACCAGTGCCCCATCTTGTCCCACCGCCTCACCTCCACCACCACGGTGAGTGGGTGGGATACAGCCCCACCTTGGGGATGTGGGGGATGGAGCCCAGAGAACTCAAAAGGGGAAGAGGGGTAGGGAAAGATCGTCCAGAAGAAACACCTAAATCCCAGAGCCCTGTCCTGGTCTCAACAACTCACCCAAACTTGCTGTGTGACTTCGAGGAAGTTAATGAACCTCTCTGTGTAGTTATATCTGTCAGATAGATGATGACACCTGCCTCTCTCCCCTTCATGGAAAGAGCACAAACCCTGGTCCACCCAGCATGGGTTCATGTCCCGGACCTTTCACTTCCTAGCTGTGTGACTCTGGACAAGTCACTTAATCGACCTGAGCTTCACTTTCCTTCTCTGTGAAATAACAAAAACTACTGCGGGGTGTGGGAGGATCAGACCATGTACGATAAAATGCCCATAGTGTAGCAATACATAGGAGCTCAGAGCATTATTGTAAGAACATGAGCATACCCATAAAAAGGCTTTGACAATAACATTCATGCATAGTTTAAAAGCCCCACCCCCCCACGTCAGTTATCTCCTATGATTCTTACATCAGTCCCGTGAGGCAGGATTATTGGGTCCAGTTTCCAGACGAGGAATCTGGGCCCAGCACAGGAGTGCTGGGGTGCAGCCCCAGCTGAGCTTGTCCACCATGTCAGGTGCTCGTGAACGTGAATGACATCAACGACAACGTGCCCACCTTCCCCCGAGACTATGAGGGGCCATTCGATGTCACCGAGGGCCAGCCAGGGCCTAGAGTGTGGACCTTCCTGGCCCATGACCGGGACTCAGGCCCCAACGGGCAGGTGGAATACAGCATCGTGGATGGAGACCCTCTGGGTGAGTGGGGCCTGAACTGGGCGGTGGGGGCAGCACAGCCTGAGGGTCTCATGCCCCACCCCACTCCCACTCAGGAGCAGAATGAGAAAGGAGCCCTCAAGGCAGTGAGCCCCACCCTGCGTGATCTTACCCTCTCTGGGCTTCCGTTTCCCCATCCATAAAATGATGAAAATAATCTTCTCACATGGATACGGTGAGAACATTCTGAAATCTGCGAACCGAGACTGGTAGCCTTGGAGAGTCACAGGCCCCTTTGAGAATCAAACAGAAAATGCCCCGTGTCATACCCAGAGAAAGGGCTTAAAGGTAGAGGAAGGATAGGCATCCTTGCCCCAAACCTTCAGGACCCCTAAATACACGCAGTCAGCCCCTGGATATCTCTGCACATCTCATCGTCACCCATCCATAGCCTTCCTAACCACCTTGGCTATTCTCCTCAGTCGAAGAACAGGGTTTATGGCCAGTGGGAGTCTTCTCAAGTCAGTTTTCACTCATTTCTGTAGAGTAGGAATCCCAAACCCAAAGGCCTCCTGGGCTCATGCAGGGAACGTATATGGGAGAAGGGGCCTAGGCAAGACAATAGGGAGTAGTGGGGACTGTGGCAGCCACAGCTCAGCTCCTGCCAATTATAGCCATGTCTTCCCATTTTTAAGGCCTGGGTGCCAGGCCTTCCCATTCTTAAAATGGAAAATTATGGAAATTTAAATCTTTGTAAAACATCCTGATTTTTAATTGATCATTGGATAGTTATTGAGCACCTACCGTATACCAAGCAGATTCCAGGTGCTAAAGATACAGAACAATAAAAAACAGACACAAACCCCTGCCGTTATACAGTATGTTTTCCAGTTCAAGGACAGAGACAGTGAGCATAACTGATTATGTAGATGACTTAGTACACTGGTGGGTGCTAAGTGCTGTAGGGAAATGTAAAGCCGGGAGACGGGGAGTGCCAGGGTGAAGGCTGCAACGTTAGTCAGGGTGCTCAAGAAAGACCTGCCTGAGGAGATGGTATCTGAGGACAGGCCTGAAGGAAGCGAGGAGTAGGTCATGTGGACACCTGGGGAAGAGCATCCCATGCAGAGGGAACAGCAACTGCAAAGCCCCAAGGAGCATGCCTGGCAGCAAGCCAAAAAGCCCTGTGGCTGACGTGAAGTCACGCAAGGGCGCACGGAGGAAGAGATGAGATCAGAGACGTGGTGGGCCCAGGTGCCGGGTCTTGTGGGCCATTATCAGAATTTGACTTTTGCTGTGAGTGATGTGGGAGCCATATAGGAGAGCTTGGCGCAGAGGAGGGACACAGTTTGACTTAGATTTTAATAGGACCACTCCAGTTCTTGTGCTCAGAACAGACCATGGGAGGTAAGGAATGGGAGCAGGGAGATAAGTGGAGCCTGTTGCAGCCACTCAGCCTGGAGGTGGCGCAGCCAGGACCAGATGGTGAGAGGTGGTCGGCTCTGGTCTATTGCACAGGTAGAGTCAACAGGATATGCTGACTAATTGGATGTGGGGTGTGAGGGAAGTCAAGGATGACACCCACATTTTGGCCTGAGCAGCTGGAGAGAGGGCACTGCCATTAACAGATGGGAAGACTAAGGCAGGGGCAGGTGTGGGGGGAAGGGTGGCGAGGCTGAGGTGTCGGGTAGGGATTGGATATAGAAGCGAGTTCAGGAGAGAAGTCTGGGCTGGAGAGAGGTATTCGGGAGTTGTCAGCACAGAGATATTTACAGCCACGAGATGAGAGGAAAACACTGGGGAAGCTGACAGGAGAGTTCCAAGGCTAGAACTGAGAACCTGGGGCAAATTTGTAATTTTGTAATTAAGAGACAAAGAAACAAAATCACCCTATAAGGCCAGACCTGGAGCCCCCGCTGTCCAGAGCTTGGGGTGTGTCACTCTGTTCTAACATGCCACCTTTTCATGTCCCAAAAGTCTCCTCTCTGGCCAAGGACTGAGCCAGGGTCTTTCTCTTCTGCTATTTTCACAAACAGTGGAGGTTTTTATCATTTCATGGGGGTCTTGCTCCTGTTCAGAAGGATGCCAAAGCCTGGTTCAGATGTGGGTGCTGTGTGGGCAGCCTAGCCCCCTCCCAGTAATGCCTTCTATGCACCCATCTTCGAGGTGCAGGGCACACCTGTGCCCCAGGAGACTACAGACTGCTCCATGCCATGGGCTCTTGGAGTCATGAGCAAGAGCTCTGCGGTTAAATCCACATGTGATCAGGGTCAGCCTTAGGATTTGGAGTCCCACGGGGTGTCCCAGGGGACCGAAAGGCAGGTCCCCTGGAGGAGTGAGAGAGGCCTGGGATTTTCCCTGGGCTGACCAGCTGTTCAGAGCCCAATGACAATCTCAGGATCACTGAGCACTGCCACCATGTCAGAGGAGATAAGCGATGACATATGGTGCCCCAGAGCAGCTCACAGGGTCGTCCACTCCCCACATCTCTTCCCACCTCCGAGTTCAGTGACACCATGTTGGTAACTTGAAAACTTGACATGCGACAAATCAGAGCTGTTTTCTGTGGAGGGTTGGTTTAGTGACACACCAGGGACAAAGGGACATACTCCAGGCTACTCAGCTTCAAGGTCACCTTCCCACCATGGCAGCCTGAGCCCTGTCAGTGGCGAGACATCAGGGATGATAGGCTCATGCAAGCCCCACTAAGGTGTGAGGAGGAAAACAGCTGGGAGACAGGCCACGAGCCTCTCCTGCCAACCCCAACTTTCTCATCTACCCCTTCTGGTCAGACCTGTTCCTTGGGCCCCTTTCTTACATCCTCGTCCTCCCTGGGGTCCCTCAGTCCCTAACGATACCAAGAGCTGCCATGGATCTAGTTCACACAAGGCAGAACAGGCCTTGTCCAGCACCAGCACAACCCTGCCCTGGCACCTCTGCAGTAGCACCTCTTATTAGCCCATTTTTCAGACGAGAACATTGAGGCAGGACTCAGTAACATGGCCAAGAGCGCAAAGGAGTGAAATCAGGGTGCAGGCCTGTGGGACTAGATGGAAAGCTCCTGCGTTTAACCCCTTCTCTCCAGAAGAAGTGGAGCAGTTGGGAGTTCAGGCCCAGGGGCAAGCTGCTAAGGAGAATAATTTACTGCGTGGGAGCCTTTAGGCTGTTCACTTCCCCACTGAGCTAACTTCTCAGCAGCCTAGCCTGGGCCCGGCCCTCAGAGCCTCTTCCCTTCCTTCTTTCAAAGGGGTGGCTGGCTTTGGAGACAGGGCAGGAGGCCATCTGCTTGCTCATGGCCAGTGGCTAAGACAGGGCAACCGCTGGGAAGGGAATCCTCAGTTCTTTGGAGACCTTGCAGTCTCAGGTTCAGGAAATCCTGCTTGAAGCAGTGTGTGGGGCTGCTGGGAGCAGAAGAGCAGGTGGGAAATCCCTGCTGCAGACGAGCCTTGAAAGGGCTGTTTTTCAACATCAGAGCAAGAGGAGCTGGGGCAGGGAATGGTGAGGTAGGATGGGAAGGGGCAGGCAGAGAAAATTGTTGGAGAGCTTGGGCCCCTGTCCTTGCCGTGCCCTCATGTGCTGTGTCTTCCTGAGCAGTCAGTGCCCCACTCTGGGCCTCTTCCCCCAAGTGTCAAAAGGGGAAGTGAAGGAAGCACTTTTCTCCCTGATCCCAGTTCCTGGGGATAGACATACAGGTACCCCCTCTTCCTCACTCTCTCTCCACCTCCCTGACTTACCTACCCTCCCCTTCCTTTTATCCAGCTGGGCTCCCACTTGTTCCCCTGGCTTCTCACCCCTCTGCCCTTCTCCCCTACCCTCTCCCTGCTCTCACCCCTCCCTCCCACACCTCCAACCCTGTTCAGCTCTGAGTGGTATTGTCTGGAAAAATCACAAGTCCAATAGGACGCCGTGGCCTGAGACCCAGAGCCCTGAGTTGAAATCATGGTCTGCCGTTAACTTGCTAGGGGAGCTTAGACAAGTCAACACCCTTCTCTGGACTCCTGTTTCATTTGCCATTTACTTTTTAATTTTTATTTTGTTTTATTTTATTTTTGCTATTGTGTTGTATAGGTTCTTTATATATTTTGGATCTTAACCCTTTTATCACATATATGATTTGCAAATATTTTCTCTCATTCAGTAGATTGGCTTTTCATTCTGATGACTGGCTTCCTTTGCTGTGCAGAAGCCTTTTAGTTTGATGCGTCCCACTGGCTTACTTTTGCTTTTGTTGCCTTTTATTTTGATATCAAATCCAAAAATTCATTGCCAAGACCAATGTCACGGAGCTTACTGCCTATGTTTTCTTCTAGGAGTTTTATGGTTCCAGGTCTTACATTTAAGTCTTTAATGTAATTTGAGTTAATTTTTGTATATTGTGCAAGATTCTTGTGCATGAGGTTGTCCTGTTTTCCCAGCACCATTATTGTTTTTTCTTCCTTGTATATTCTTGTTCTCTTGTCATAAGTTAATTGACTATAGATGTATGAGTTTATTTCTGGGCTCTCTGTTCACTTCCATTGATCTATGTCTGTTTTTAGGCCAAAAACCATGCTGTTTTGATTACTATAGCTTTGTAATGTAGTTTGAAATCATGGCATGTGATACTTCCAGCTTTGTTCTTCTTCCTCAAGATTGTTTTGGCTATTCGGGGTCATTTGTTGTTCCATACAAATTTTAGGATTGTCTATTCTATTTCTATGAAAAAATGCCATTGGAATTTTGATAGGGATTGTGTTGAATTTATAGATTTCTTTGGGTAGTAGCAACATTTTAACAATATCAGTTCTCCTCATCCATGAGCACGGAATATCTTTCATTCATTTCTGTCTTCAATTTCTTTTTTTAATATTTTTTAAAATTTATTGATATTTGGAGAGAGAGGGAGAAAGAGAAGGAAACATCAATTTGTTGTTCCAGTTATTTATCATTCATTGGTTGATTCTTGTATGTGCCCTGCCTGGGGATCAAACCTATAACCTTGATGTATTGGTTCAGTGCTCTAACCCATTGAGCTACTTGGCCAGTGCCTGTATCTTTACTTTCTTTTATTTATGTCTTACAGTTTTCAAAGTAGAGGTCTTTCACCCCATTCGTTAAACTTATTCATAGGTACTTTATTATTTCTTATGCAATTGTAAATGTGATTGTTTTCTTAATTTCTCTTTTTGATAGCTCATCATTAGTGTATAGAAACACAACGGATTTTTGTATATTGATTTTATGTCCTGCAACTTTATGGAATCCCAATTTTTCAATGAGACCATCTTACCCAGGGTCAGTCCCTGGCCTGCCCATGAGCCAGGGAAGGAAACTGGCCTGGCATCTCAGGCACATCAGGGAATGAGTGGGCCCAGGCCCACCTGCACCCAGCAGCTCTCTGTTCCCCTCCCCCCTGCACTTCCCAGACATTGGCAGGTCCCATGAGGATCTGAAGCTGGGGGCATTGGAGGGCCCACATGCCAGTTGTCCCCCAACCCTGGCAAATAAGGCCTGCTAGAGGAATCGGGGAGAGGCCTGGGAGCTCTACCACTCTTGGCCGTTCCCAGCTAACTCTGGCCTCTCCTGGGTGGCACCCAGGGGAGTTCTTGATCTCTCCTGTGGAAGGTGTGCTGCGGGTCCGGAAGGATGTGGAGTTGGACCGGGAAACCATTGCTTTCTATAACCTGACCATCTGTGCTCGTGACAGGGGGGTACCCCCACTCAGTTCCACGGTGAGTCTGGGGTCCCCATTCTATTGGCTTTACCTCACTGCCCCCTGAACAGTCCATAGAGACTCCTGTAAACACTAGCACGCCCAAGCCCAGAGAGGCCACAAGCTGTTCTGGAGCCAGTCCAGGCCCTCGGAGCCCCTCATAGACTTATGAGTGCATCTTGGGGCTCACCCATGGAGGCTGGGCCTGGGGCCGGGCAGCCTTGGCCATTTAGAATCGTCCCCCGACAGCGGCTCCCTGCGGAAGCTGCCCTGCAAGTGCGCCTCTGCCTGTCCCTGCCGTTCGCATCTCGCCTGCGCACCGCCTCTGCCTCTTTACGTTTTCCGTTCCCCTCTTATCCTCATTTCCATCTTCTTGCCTTTTTCCCTGTCATTTCCTTCTTCCTCTTCCTTTATCTTCTCCATAATCAACTGCACCTTCCTTCTTCAACCGCCACCCCTTCGCTACTCTGCCCTGTCTCATTTGTCACCTCCCCTGGCCGCCATGTCTACCATCACTTACTGTTCCTCCTCTCCCTGTCTTTCCATACCCCCTTTTCTCCTTACCTTGGCCTTCACCTCTTCTTCCTCCTTCCCCTCCGCTGTCATGCCCCAGATGCTGGTGGGGATTCGGGTGCTGGACATCAACGACAATGACCCTGTGCTGCTGAACCTCCCCATGAACGTCACCATCAGCGAGAATAGCCCCGTCTCCAGCTTTGTCGCCCACATCCTGGCCAGTGACGCTGACAGCGGGTGCAATGCACTCCTCACCTTTAACATCACTGCAGGCAACCGGGAGCGGGCCTTCTCCATCAATGCCACGGTAGGGCCAGACCTGACCCCTGGGGGTTCCACAGGGGTTTTCCTAAAAGAGGATCCTGCCCTAGAGGCTTTTCTACGCCACTGCCCGATCTCCTGCTTCCATTTCCCCCTCAAGCCTCCTTTCTCCACCGGGACTCAGAGTCTCTGGGGGAAGCACGGAATCTTAGATTCCCAGCTGGGCCATCTCTGGGGCCCCTGTCACCCTCAAGGCTTGTCACGTGAAGATAAGTGGCCAGAGCCTCAGTACCATTTGCCCCAAGACGTCTTCACTTGACATCTTGGAGTGTCACTGGCTGCTGACTCCATCCCCTTGAGACAGCAATACCTGGGCATTGGTGGGTCACTCTTGCCCTGGCAAGATGTTGCCAGCCAATTTTGGCCTTTTAGGCCTTATCTTTGGTGATTTAGGGAGGGAATGAAGCTAAGGCAGAGCAGCTAGACATCTCTGGGCATCAGCTCACCAACCCTCCACATCCCAGACAGGGGTCGTCACTGTGAACCGGCCCCTGGACCGTGAGCGGATCCCAGAGTACAAGCTGACCATTTCCGTGAAGGACAATCCAGAGAACCCACGTATAGCCAGAAGGGTGAGTCCAGAGGGCACCGGGTAGAGGTGGGAGGAGCGGGGCTGGGTGCTAGAGACGCACAGGCAGCCTGGCTGGGGGTGGGGGGTGGTGTTAGACCCACAGGCCTCGAGGTGAGCGAGTGCTGGATGCAAACCCTGGTTCTGCCTGTGAGCGGGTGTGTGACTTAGGCCAGTCAATTTCTCTCGGCCCCCATTTTCTTTTTCTTCTGCAAACTGAAGACTACACCTACCCCAAAGTTGAGGAGAGGACTTAAAGGAGCCAATATTTGTCAAGTGCTCAGCACAGTTCCTGGTACATGGCAAACACTCAGTGAACTCAGCTATCGTCTTCTCCCTTCAAACCACCAAGACGTGGGCACACACCACAGTTGCATGGGCATGTGGCCTGCGTGCACTCACAACACAACTCTAGGGTTCTAAAGAGGTTGCATTTTCCCTGAAAGGGTGGCTTTCCCATCAAAAGCCAAAGAAGTTGTTTCTTCTTACTAAAAGGAGATCAGTGTTTCAAGCAAACAGCCCCTTTTATGGGTAGGGTTCAGCCCTCCTCCCTTCCCAGCCCATGAGGTCTGGGGCAGGACCCTGACCGAGAGTCATTGGATCTGGCTTGTTTCAGCTCTGCTTTTCACTAGTTGCATGGCTTGGCCAAGACACTACCCTTTCTGGG
Source organism: Mormoops blainvillei (assembly GCA_004026545.1). Lineage (NCBI taxonomy): Eukaryota > Metazoa > Chordata > Mammalia > Chiroptera > Mormoopidae > Mormoops > Mormoops blainvillei. Next base: position 86,985 of record PVJD01005086.1, read on the forward strand.
CCTCAGTTTCCCCATCTGTGTAGGCCAAGGAGAGATCAGGCCAGAGGTGCTCATAGGCCACTGGCCTCACACTACTCTCCTTCTCTCCCTCCCTCTCCTCTGCCTCTGCTTTAGGAGGGCCCAGGTCACCCTGGGAAGCAGCAGCATTGAGTGGGGGAATCAGGAGACTTGGGGGCCAGTCCCCACTCCACTGCTAACTTGCCGTACAGTTTGGAATAGTCACCTCTGGGCCTCGGTTTCCTTGCCTCTGCAGTGTCGGTTCCAAGAGGCTAGAACTATGACTGCTCTTTGAAAACCGTGACGTGAAGCCCTGGGTGAGAGTTAGGGGGAACTCTGATGGGCCATCAGGCAGGCCTGGAATGTCTGAAAACCAACACTCATCTTCTTGCCTGCAGTCCTTTCCTACCGTGAGAGAGACCATGATTAAATATCATTCCCACCCATCCTCCTGTGAACTTCACAACACAAAGTTCACGGGAGTTAAAGCTCCCTACGAAGGAGTGAAGCTCCCCATTTTGCCCAGTTGGAAAACTGAGGCCCAGAGAGGGGAAATTGTATGATTAAGCCCGCCCAGTGGGCTGCTAGCACAGCAGGGACTTGAACCCAAGCCTCTGGACCACTAGCACGGGCTTTTTAATTGCCCGCCTCTGTGCCCTGACCCCCTACCTCTCAGCCTTTCTCCCACTGGAGCACTTTGCTAGAAAATGGCCTACAACCTGTACTCCCATCGTGCCTCCCGCAGGATTTTGACTTGCTGCTGGTCTTTCTTGCGGACGAAAATGACAACCACCCCCTCTTTACTGAGAGCACCTACCGGGCAGAGGTGATGGAGAACTCTCCTGCTGGTACGTGCTGGGCCCGCCTGGGAGTTCCTGCTGCTGCCAGGCACCACCTGGGTCCCACGTGTCTGTGGGCCCACCTTATGCCAGAGGTGAGGTGGGCCCAGCTGAGGCCTGGCTGGGGAGGCAGCCTCACCACATAGCTGAACGCAGGGCCGGCAGTGGCAAAAGGGTATGAACAGCGGGGAGGGACACAGCTGCAAGGGGCTCGTGGGCCCAGGGTGCCAGGCCTCCCAGGGGCCACCAAAGCGGCCACGGTTCTGGTTGGCAGTGGTCATTGGTCCTCAGAGTGGTCTGAGAGCAGCCTCCCCACCCCCTGCCAGAGGGGCAGTTAAGTGTGAGGACTACCCAGCTTAGGAGCAAGCCCACCCTCCCCATTCCCTCCACCCCAGGGGCACAGAGCATCCTGAAGGGGCCGGGGGCCCTGCATAGACCAGCACAGCTCTTTCCCCACACACATGCATTGACCAGTCTCACCTTCCTTCAGAGAAACAAAATCTCCTTTTTACTGTCCCCCAAAGAGGTCCCTTCACTCTACCCACAGCCTCTCCAGGCCCCTAAACTTGGACTCTAAGTCAGAAAGAGATAAACTGGAAAACAACTGTCTCTGGCTGGGTATCCCCCTGCCCAGTGTATATGCTCACACAGGCACCAGTTCACGTTCATGCCAAGGCATATGTGTGGTCTTAACACATGTGCACAGACTTAGGCATGTGGTTGCCTACACAGTGCACTCTGTGTGCAGATGTGTCCACCAGCAGAGGCAGGCAGGCACGCAACCGGGGGACACCCAGGTTTGTGGGTGTCCCCGTGTGTATACTCATGGTCACATGTATACAGAGTCCTGCACACACATGTGGATTTCTAGTCATGTGTGTTCAGATAACTGTATAAAGCATTGTGTACACACATATGTGGACAGACTGGGAGGGGTGTGCATACCTTGATAGGGCCCACACACACGGAGGGATGTCAGAGAGCCCCCAGACCCTCCCTTGGAGTGGCCAGCCTCAAAGGCTGCTGGGAAGGCAGGCATGCTCCTGGCGGGCCGAAGGGGCTTCCTCACCACTGTTGTGTTTTCTCCCCAGCAGGGCTTTGAGGCCGCTCCCCAGGCATCTGCGTCAGTCTGCCAAGGCTGCCGCAGCCCGGCCCAGGGCCTCCTCACCCCGTCCACCTCACCTCCCTCCCTCTCATTCATTGTCAGCCATGGCTCACCGGGAAGGGGGTGGGGGAGGGGGCGGGGGGCCGAGTTGGCCTTGCAGTGACCCCTCTCCCTCGGCCCAGGAACCCCCCTCACGGTGCACAATGGGCCCATCCTGGCCCTCGATGCGGACCTGGACATCTACGCCGTGGTCACCTACCAGCTGCTGGGTGCCCAGAGTGGTCTCTTTGACATTGACAACAGTACAGGTGAGGCCTCTATGCGCCCTCGGCTCTTCCAGCCGGGCTTCGTGTCTTCCAGCTGGGGTGGGAGTGAACCTACTGCTAGATCTAGGGCCTCCCTTCTCAGTTCTGGACCTGGCTCTCCATGGAAACCCCACTCCTCAGAGCCCCAGTCTTGCAGTTGGATTAGGCCAGGTGAGAAGACCATGGAAGAGGTTTGGGGGACAACACATGGGATCTGTTAATGCATAAACTCTCAGCCTAGACAGAGGGACCCCCAAAAACTCCCTCCATCTCCCCAAGCCCAGGCCAGAGACTCAGGCCCTTAGTCAGCCAGAAGCAGTCAAAGCTCTGTCCTCAAACCAGACCCAAAGCTCTCCAGAGACCATGTCACACTGGTCTCGTCCTAGACAGTAGGTTGATTTGGTGACAGGTGACACCAAGGAGAGATATACTAGCACCTCTCTCAGTACAGCAGGTCAATCCTCCACCTTGGGTCACTCATTCCAGGCAGGACTCTGTAGAACTGCAAAGGGCACCTGGGGATGGGACAATCTCAGGAGACTGGCACTAGGGGACCTCACTAAGCATCGGTTGTTGAGCCTTTGAGGAAGAAAGTCATTCGTTGCTTTTTCTGCTCCCGCCTCATCTCTTTCACACATTGCGCCCGGGTCTTTCAGTGTACCCTCCTGGTTGGTTCTTGTGCTCTTTCCCCACTGCTCCCCTTTTCTTTTGCATCTCCCTGGCTGATGGCACTGGGTGTCAGGCGTGGTGACAGTGAAGTCAGGTGTTGTCATTGACCGGGAAGCCTTCTCACCTCCTGTCCTGGAACTGCTGCTGCTGGCTGAGGACATTGGGCTGCTCAACGGCACAGCTGACTTGATCGTGACCATCCTGGACGACAATGACAACTGGCCCACCTTTAACCCCGCTGCTCTCACTATCCACCTGCTGGAGAACTGCCCACCAGGTAAGCAGAGTGCAGGGCACAGGCCCCGGTCCCCAGGAAGGAGCTGGTTGGTGGTCCCTGGGGATTGGAGCCTCACTGGTTGGAGGAGAATTCACCTTCTGTGGGAGAAGGACAGGCAGCAGAATGGGTGGGGAGAGCAGCAGACAGGGAATCAGGAGACCCAGGTCCCCCCTCGCTTCCCTTCTCTGATCCACAGTCTCTTGTCTGCAGAACAAAATTATTAAGATATGTTCCTAGACAAAAAGATTGTTTTAAAGTCAAGATAGGATTAATGTGATTCTCATCAAAATCAAATAAGATTCGGGGAGAAAATATGATTCTGAAAGTCATCTGAAAAGAATGAGAACATTTTGAAAACTAAATATAATAAAGCCAGATTTGCCTTACCAGATATTAAAACATATTACAGAACTACAGTATTTAAAACCATATAATGTGGGCACACGAGTCTGGGAAAAAGTAGCCCAGAAACAGATACCAGTAGATCAAAGAATGTAATATTAATGTGATAAAGGAAACAATGAAGCCAGCAGTGAAAACTGATTATCTAGTATGCAAAACATCTGTTAACATTTAGTGTAGATTCTTACCCCAATAAGACACCAAATTCAAAGCCAAAGACATTCTTTTTTAAAAAGATTAAAAAATAGAAAACAAAATAATAAAATAAAGTAGCTTTAGGTGAATATTTATCTAACTTCAGAATAAGAAGGTTCTAAGCATACAAGAAACAGAACAACTTAAAAAAAGGAAAAATGTTAAATTTTGGAGCATATAAATTTAAACTTCTTTACATCAAATAATTATAACCAATATTGAAAGGCTAACAACAAACTGAAAAACATTTGTCACAAGTTATCATAATTATATAATTTGTATAAATTGACAAAAATGGGCAGGAAAAAAGCATACAATTTGCAGAAGATACAACTAATTATTGAGTTATTAAAAAGTGTTCAACTCACAAATACTCAAAGAATTTAAAATAAAATAAAATACTGTTTTCCTACAGTATTGCAAACATGAAAAGTATATAAAAGATATATGCTGGCAAGGCTGTGGCGAGAAGGGGCTCTTGTGAACCAATGTATACTATTGTTGTATACAACTGCCAGCCAATGTATACTATTGTGATATTTTTAGAAGAGGCCACTGTGCTCAGCTACTCTCCATTTCTGCCCCCCTCCAGGATTCTTAGTCCTTCAGGTCACAGCCACAGATGAGGACAGTGGCCTCAACGGGGAGCTTATCTACCGAATAGAAGCTGGGGCCCAGGACCGCTTCATCATCCACCCAGTCACGGGGGTCATCCGCGTCGGCAATGCCACCATTGACAGGGAGGAGCAGGAATCTTACAGGCTGACAGTGGTGGCCACTGACCGAGGCACTGTTCCTCTCTCCGGCACGGCCATCATCACTATCCTTATCGATGACATTAATGACTGCCGCCCCGAGTTCCTCAACCCCATCCAAACAGTGAGCGTGCTGGAGTCAGCTGAGCCAGGCACTGTCATTGCCAATGTCACGGCCATCGACCGTGACCTTAACCCAAAGCTGGAGTACCACATCATCGGTATTGTGGCCAAGGACGACACTGACCGCCTGGTGCCTGACCAGGAGGACGCCTTTGCTGTGAATATCAACACAGGTACAAGGGCCTGCTCCCCGTTCGCCCCTACTCCTGACCCCCTGCCCCAGCCTCTTTGATCTCCGCTTTCTTCCTGACCCTCCCTCTTTTGTCTTCTCTCTCTCTGCTCCTCCCTTTCCCTCCACTGCTCCTGTTTACTCTCTTCCCTCCCCTATAGACAACACATCCTTCCCTCTCTTTTCCATCTATCCCTTTGTTCCTTCCCTCTCTCCTTTCTCTTCTTTCTTCTCCCTTGACCAGCTCCCTGTCTTTCTGATTCTCTCAGTCTCTCGCTGATGTATGAGAATGCCTCTCTCACCACACTCTTGCCAGCATTAAATATTATAAAGTTTTTATGTTTATAATTTTCTAGGAAAATGGGGCCATGTTTTAATATGCAGTTCTTTAATATGTATATTGGCCATGTAAATCATCTGTAAGATAGATATATATGTGTGTGTGTGTGTGTGTGTATATATATCTTTAATGATTTTCTTACACTATCACAAAATGAAGAGAAATGTGGCCTATCCTTTATGATTTATGCAGCTTATTGTAATTTTTATCATTTTTCCAAAAGTTCAGGTTTTTCCTCTTCTGGGAAGTTAAGGAAAGAACATGGGACCTCCCACATATGCTTCCTAGAAATCCCAGAGGAGTGACAGGAAAACTAACATGGCTATTATTATACAACATGCTAAAGATTATTGTTATTTAGAGAAATTCATAGTAAAACAGCAATGAGATATCAGTTATCCAAATGCGATGAGCAGATATTAGGTTGATGGACAATATTGAGTATTGGTGATAATGTGGGGGCATCAGAATCCTCATACACTACTATAGGAGTTCGGACCAATTCCACCAACTAGTCAGCAATTAAAATGCACAAAGCACACTCATACTTTATGACCCAGCAATTCTGCTCCTGAGTAGAATTTCCTGAGGAAATTCTTAGGTCAGTAATCTGAGGGTGTTCACTGCAATGTTGGTAGTGGGAGTTGGAGGCCAGCTGTGCACCCATCCTTGGGAAATTGGAGACTAAAACATTGTGGGTTCAGGGCATGCGATACCAGGCATCAGTTAGAAGCAACAGATTAGACTCACACAGAGCAACGTGGGTGGGCCTTAAAAATAAGCACTTACTGAAAAGAGTGAGAAATAGGATGGGATATATATGAGGTCTGTCCAGAAGGTATCCAGCCATGTAATATGAAAAGTAGAGACATTTATTGAAGAAGATACAAGATACAAGAACATCATACATAGGACAATATTGTCTACCAGTCCACTTTCAAAGTAGGCACTTGAGGACCTCACACAGTTCTCCCAGTTGCCATCAGCTGCCCTGTCATACTTTCCTAAATCTCATCAAGGGTCTGAAATCTCTTCTCTTTCAAAGGTGATTTTAGTTTTGGGAAAAGCCAGAAGTTGCAGAGCACCAAATCTGGGCTGTTAGGGGGGCTGAGTCACCTAGGTGATTTGATATGTTGCCAAAAAACTCTACATGAGATGTGATGCATGAATGGGTGCATTGTCTTGACGAAGCTGCCAATCCACCATTTGCCCATAGCTGTGGGCTTCTGAATCATCCAAGTAGTTTCCATGGAGGACTGTTCAAGCTTAACGCAAAATTTGATGCAGATTCACTGCTCTACTCACTCAGTCATTTTGAATGTGATGGCCACTCAGTATACATGCTCACTCAATGATGTCTACCACCCCCATTTACTAGTAGTACAGTGAAGTCATCATTATTCATGCATGCACATTCCAGTCTACTCTCCTTGGCTGCCAGGTTTCATGGATGTCCCACAAACGGTTCTCATTATGTTAACAATGGCTGGGCTTTTTCCGGACAGGCCTTGTATACCACAAACCCATTTGCATAAATGTAGGAGACATACACACAAAACAATACATGATTTTCAATACATTACAGTGATTGCCCTAGAGAAGGGAAGAGGTGAGGAGTATTGGAATAAAAGGGAATAAATACATACATAAAACAAGAGTAGTGCCAATGACATAGTGTGCAATGAACCAAAGAATGTGATTAATTCAGTCTGCATCTGAGGCCTAAGGGAAAGAAGAAGCCAGGAGAACCATGAGCACTAGGAGAAGTTAAATGGGTTAAGCCGTGTCCCAGGTTAGCAAAACTCCCACTGCAGTTTTTAGTCAGGACCATGGAGAGCTGCTCCATACCCCTGCCCCACTTTACACTGTGCAGTATTGATGCTTCTACACTTTTCTCTTTTCTGTTCTCCTTTCCTCTGACTGACTCTCTTCTCTCTATTTTTCTTTCCAGTGTCTTCTCTACCCTCTCTTCCATGTGTTCTCCCCACCTTTCTTGCTCACTTTCCTCCCCCCTCCCTCTCCTACCAAATGGGTTCCCTCTTCCTCCCCCTCTCACAACCTCCCTCCCAACTTCCTGCCCTGGTCAGCACTGAGCCCCACCGTCCCCCATGCCCTGCTCTGCTCCATCCCCTCTGCACCCTGAACTAACTGATGTTAACCCTCTTCTCTCTTCCTCACGGCTGGCAGGCCCGCAGGTTTGAGCTGTTTCTCTATCACTTCCCACCTCATCTCTTCTCTGCTTCACCCCATTGCCTTCCTCCATACCCACCGCACCCCCACCACCCTCCCCATCCTGTGGGGCCAGGCCAAGGCCGTGGCCCAGCCTTTGCAGACTGAATGCAGCCACCCTCTCCCCATCCTCGCTCCCCAGCCTCGGGGACAGGGAGCGAGAGTAGGAAGAGGAGGAGGAGGAGGCAGCGGCCCAGGGTAAGTGACCTCCCCATGGCTGGGGACCTGAGGAGGCCAGAAGCCCAGCAAGGGGATCTGCCGAGGGGGCAGGGGATCCCAGAAACCTCAGTGCCTGAGAGGGAGCTGGAAGGGGAGAGAGGAGGTGTCACCCTAGGACGAGGCGGATGGGAAGAGGAGCCACCAGATCCTCCAACAGGCAGGAAGCCGAGGCCCTAATAGAGCAACCCTGAGATCGGCCAAATTAGATCTGTTCAGCTCAAGCCTGAGCCTGAGCCAAAGGAGGGATCCTTTGATTGGGAGCAGGCCAGAGCTCTGAGAGGCAGCAGGCAGGAGAGAAGAAGGCAGCCCCTTGCTAGTTCTAACATAGGGCCGTCCATGTTCCTTTCCCACCGCCAGTCCACGTCACTCCCTACTTAATGGAGACCAAGGAGTAGTCCCAGCTGTCCAGCCTATTCCATCGCTGTCCCCTCCAGAGAACCAACTCAGTGGTTTTAGTGTCCGTGAAATTCCTTTATACTTGATCTCCATAGCATACAAGCATTCTTTAAATAGTGATCAAATACACATAACAAAGTTTACCATCTTGACCATTTTTAAGTGTACAGTTGTGTTCCCTATATTCACCATGTGTGGAATACAAGCATTTTTTTAAACAAGCAATCACATGGCATTCTCTATGTGCCAAACACCGTTCTAAGCCCTTTACACTCATTTAGTTGTTATAATCCTCCAAATAGCCCTATGTGGTAGGTGCTGTAAGTATCCTGATTTTACAAATGAGGAAACAGAGGTGTGGAGAGGTTAAATAATTTACCCAAGGTCACTGTCTAGTTAGCAATGAGTCATGTGCCCCACTTTGCAGGTGGTTGTGGTCTCATCCCACTTGCTGGTTTCAGCCAAAGATGAAACCAGCAAGTCCCAGGTTCATTGAGGACCATTGTCCTTCATGGGGAAGGGGCAGGTTGTCCAGGAGCACCCCTAGGAGGCCCAGACTTTAGGGGATTCCCTCAGGCTGAACCTGACCTGATATGGTCTTCAGGGTCTGTAATGGTGAAGTCCCCCCTGAACCGGGAGCTGGTTGCCACCTATGAGGTCACTCTCTCAGTGATTGACAATGCCAGCGACCTACCAGAGCGCTCTGTCAGCATGCCAAATGGTAAGTCTTCCTACAGGCATCTTCCATTGGTTTTTCAGAGCTGATCAGGGCAGGCGGGCAGGCCGGGAATGGCACAGGCTTGGGAGGAATCAGCAGGACCCAGAGGGATGTGAAAGGCAGCAGCTACAGGGAGGCCCAGGGTGGCTGTGTGTCCCAGTTGTTAAGCAGAGCTCAGCGGTGAAGGATCCAGAACCCAGAATTGTGTGTGTTCCAAGGCTCAGACCAGAAAGGAGGCTTGGTGCAGACTGGATGGGAACTGAGAAAAGGAGGGTTACAGAGACTTAGGTCAGAATCCGTTGTCAGGCTTGGTAATGGGGGTGTGGCTGGGATGTGAGACAGGAACGTCGGATCTGATAGGAAGCCACAGGGTCATTCCAGAGGAAAGAAAGATGATTTGAAGCCACAGACATCACACTGGGGTGCACAGGCACTACAGCAGAGAAGAAGGGGGCACAGATGCTGCCTTCTGTAGGCTGGCCCAGGCCACCTTGCCTGCAGGCTGAGGCATGAGCTGGGAGGGGCTCCTAGAAGCATGGGTATTATGTGGGAAAAGTGGGGAACAGGGAGGGGGATGCAGGGACAGGTAGCCTCAAGTGGCCTCTGCCATGAGACAAGGACAGCTGCTGGGGAGGGGAATTCGGCCTGGCAGATATCGTCTGCCTTTCTCTAGAGCCCAGAGAGCCAAGTTGTCAGGAAGGAAAGGCAAACTTGGTCATTTCCAACACATCCTATATACAGAGGGCAAAGAACTCAGACTGGTTATATAGAGAGATCACTCAGACAGGAGACAGAAGGCTGAATCATGGAAAGGGTCTCATGGGACAGATTAGGAAAATGAGGCACAGTAGGGTCAGGGGCCTCACCAAGGTTACTCAGCTTGCTGGTAGCACGCAAGCCCCTTTCTCTCTGGACGAATGAGAGACCAGACCAAAAGAAAGGGTGCGCCACCACTCGAGGGTTGGGTCAGGCTTCAGGGATCCCAAGAGGGCTGTGAGATGCGGCTACCCTCTCCATAGCTGAGGCTTAGGGAGGCCTGGCCCAGCCACATTGGTGCCCCTCACATCACCCTCGCCCCCTGCCTTCACCCCAGCCAAGCTGACAGTCAACATCCTGGATGTCAATGATAACACGCCCCAGTTCAAGCCCTTTGGGATCACCTACTACACAGAGAGGGTCCTGGAGGGGGCCACCCCCGGCACCACGCTCATCGCCGTATCAGCTGTGGACCCCGACAAGGGCCTCAATGGCCTGATCACCTACACCCTGCTGGACCTGATGCCCCCTGGCTACGTTCAGCTGGAAGACTCCTCAGCGGGTAGGTGGGACATCTGCCAGAGGAGGGTTGGGGGACGCGTATTCCTGTTTAACTTCCTAGGGGGACTTTGGCCTCCACTTCTCACCCTCCAGTTGAGCCCCACCAGGCCCTTCAGTAGGCTGGGCCAGAGCCAATATGACCAACATTCCAGTTACTCCCAAACTAGAGGAAAGGACAGAGTACCTTGTCCTAGGTTGGGGTGGAAGGCCCCTTTAAGGTCTGCTGGAAGCCTGGAATACTCCGCCACATAAGCTTACACTACACTCATCCCTAGGTATCTAAGGGGCATGGGTTCCAGGACCCCCCCGTGGATACCAAAATTCACAGATGCTCAAGTCCCATTGTTGGCCCTCCATCTATATCCACAATTGCACATCCACAGGTTCAGCCAAAGGCAGACTGAAACCTGAGAATACAGAGGGCTGACTATATTAGTATCACTTAGGAGACAAGAAGGCCAGGAGGGAGTACCTCATAGGAGGTCGTGGGCATGTTGATGTTCATCTACTTGACTTGCGAAAAACTTTCTCGCACCCCCTCCCACCCCCTCAGTAAGGAGAACAGCTGGACGCCAGTTGCTTTCAGCCCTCTAACCTGCCACTGGGCAGTACTGTCTGGCCATCCTCCTTCTTCAAGGGACCACACCTGCCCCTCAGAGCTCTAGATCCTTCTCTTCATACGGTGGACAGCTTTATCAGTAAGGAATGTCAAAAATGGCACTGGTGTGCCTCTGTGTCTTAGGGAAGGTCATTGCCAACCGGACGGTGGACTATGAGGAAGTGCACTGGCTCAACTTTACTGTGAGGGCTTCAGACAATGGGTCCCCACCCCGGGCAGCTGAGATCCCTGTGTACCTGGAGATTGTGGATATCAATGACAACAACCCCATATTTGACCAGCCTTCCTACCAGGTGGGTGGCCAGGCCAACAAGGTGGGTCTAGGACCTGTGCCCATTCCTTGGGGCCTTTGGTCATCTTTCACTACCACCCTGCCAGCCTCCAAGCCTCATGGAAATGGACCACCCCATGAGCAGCTTCATGCCCTCAGTTGTCTATACCAGTGAGTTCCTAGAGCAGGGACGTGGACTGGAGGACTGACGCTGGCCTATTCTCTCCCCCTGCCCACTGGGCTTCAGGAAGCTGTCTCTGAGGACGTGCCTGTGGGCACAGTCATCCTGACGGTCACCGCTACTGATGCCGACTCGGGCAACTTTGCCCTCATTGAGTACAGCCTCGTAGATGGAGAGGGCAAGTTTGCCATCAACCCCACTACGGTAAGCGGGCAATGAGGGCATGGGGAGTGGAAAGGGCTGAGAAGCCACCTGGAGCTCTGTAACCTCAGAGGCTTTTTAGCCGAGTCAGCAAGCCCTGTTCCCAGAGTCCCAGACATCCCATGGACTGAGGCCTTTCTGTCCCAGCAGACATGGAAGGAGGTGGCCAAAGTCTTTTGGAACTGACCCTTTGTGGGACAAAAGCTTCTGATATGTGTCTATAGCAGACTAGAAAGTTTGATTCACATCCCCGTGCCCGTTTTTTGAAACTGTCAAAAGAAAGGCATAGGCAGCTCTGCAGAAAGGGAGCACAGTGTTTGAGCACCTCCTGTGTATGTGGCCCTACACTCGGTACATACCCCATGCTTCCATGAGTCTTAGGTTTGTGGGAGAATAGAAACTCAAGAGAAAAGGTGGGTGATGGCTTCGAATGTCTGCAACTGGGCTCAAAGCTGCTGTGTCAGTACAGAGAGAGCCCTGTGGCCCACGGGTGGTTGGTCAGGTGGGCCTTCCCCAGTTGCTGGTCTGGAATTGGACTTCCCTTCCCAGCCCCTCCCCCTGTTTACATCCCCCTACATTCTGCCCTCTCGGTAATGTTCTGTTCTTCCTGCTTGGTGTGAACAATCAGACATGCCCCTGGCCCGGCACTGCACACAGTGAATATTTCTGGCAGATGACCATATACCTGGCCAGGTAGTAAGCTCCAGCCTGGGGCCGTTTATCCCATCTCCGGAGGGACTGGGGTAGTGAGGGCAAGAAGAGCCACTAGAACGAGGGCTCCACAGGGACAGGGACTGTTGTCTCTCCTGTTCAGTGCTGTATCTCCAGAGCCTAGAGCAGTGTCTGGCGCATAGTAGATGCTCAGTAAATATCTGTTCAGTTGATGAAGGACCTGATTCCGCCCTTCTTCTACTAGGGTGACATCTATGTGCTGTCCTCTCTGGACCGGGAGAAGAAGGACCACCATATCCTGACTGCCGTGGCCAAAGACAACCCTGGGGACATAGCCAGCAACCGTCGAGAAAATTCGGTGCAGGTGAGGGGTGCCAGGCTAGGCCAGGGACCGGGGTTGTGGAAGCAGCACGAAAAGCCGTCAGAGACTGACTAGTGCAGGGCTACCTGGTCCACTCAGACACATGGTGGCAGGAAGGACAAGGCAAGAGCTTAGCTGGGCGGGTCACAATGGCTGTGGCCTAGGGAGACAGGACTCTAGCAGAGATCTCTTATGCCAAAACTCTGCTAAGGCAGCTAACCATTCCTGGGAGTAACCCAAATAAAGCCCCGACCCACATGGCCAAGCGTCTCCCCGGTATCTCATTGAAAGAAACACAGTCCAGCAACCAAACATAATTATAAAACAATTATCTTTATTTAGGCTTCTTAAAGAACACTCATGAGGGATCCAATTCGCAACCCCGTCCTAGTGTCCACACAGTTGCTCTAAGGCCAGTGTCCCACCTTCTAAGCTTTACCTCATTTCATCAAAATTCTATTCTTTGAGACTTTGCTTTCCTTTCATCCTTCCCCCTTCTTTCTACCTTGTCTGGTCATCTTTCTGCATTCGCTTCTTCCAGTTCCCCACAGTAACCTAACCCTTCAAAAAAACAAAGAAACAAACTCTCCTGGGTGAGGAGGTAAGAGGCTGGGTGGGCAAATTCTGTGCAGCAGATGCAGGGAGGGTCTGGGAGCAGTCACACATGCCTGAGTCCTGTCCCGGGCACAGAGCCATGCGCTGTGTGGGGAAAAGAAAAGGATTTGGAGTCGGAAGACTAAGGCCTCTCTCCCAGGGCGGTGGCGAGCGGAGGGCAGAGGGGTACAGGGCAGGGATTGGAAAGTACTTTGTGCACTGAAACGGGCTCTTAAAATCACTGCTGTGAAAAGCTCTGGTGAGGATGCAGCCAGGCAGGGCCACAGCAGCGGGGGGGAAAGGCCTCCTGGCCTGATATGTCCATAGGACTTGCCCCGGGCTGTGGGGTCAGCAGTGAGAGCCCAGTCCCAGGCCTGGTACAAATCCCAGTCAAGAGGGGGCCCTTCGGGGTGGAGGAATCGCCGTCCAGCATTACGGTACAGAGATTAGAGTGAGAGTATGGGGCCGCTGAGGGAAGGAGCAAAGGGCCGAGTAGGAGGTGAGCGGGCAGGCTTCCTGCTCAGGGCCCAGGCGCAGGGTACCTGCCACCACAGTGCGAGCTGCTGAGCATTTCCTTAGACCTGCGCTGCGCACAGACCATCACAATCTAGAATGTAGTATATCATCACGGGGAGCCCCACAAGCCCCTGAGAGAGAAGACATGTTATGACTCTCCCCCCGCCCCCCACTGCCAGTCAGGTGGCTCAGTTGTTTGGGGCATCATGCTACACAACGAAAGCTTGCAGGTTGGATTCCTCATCAGGGCATATGCCTGGGTTGTGGGTTCAATCTCTGATAGGGGTGCATATGGGAGGCAATCAGTCGATGTTTCTCTCATCGATGTCTCTCTCTCTCTCTTTCTCTCTCTCTCTCTCAAATCAATAAACATATCCTCAGGTGAGGATAAAAAAAAAAAAAAAGATACATTGTTCCCAAAGTACAACTAAGGAAACTGAGGCGCAGGGGTTAAAGAAGTTGTTTGAGGTCAGACTCTAAGGGTGGGCCCCGTCCACCTCTTCTTACTGCTCCTGTGTAACTGGGTCACCTGAAGTAGCCCCCAAATATGCCCCTGACCTTTGACCTCAACCTCCCCCCAGGTGGTGATTCAGGTGCTAGATGTCAATGACTGCCGGCCACAGTTCTCCAAGCCCCAGTTCAGCACGAGCGTTTACGAGAATGAACCAGCGGGCACCTCCGTCATCACCATGATGGCCACCGACCAGGATGAGGGCTCCAATGCGGAGCTGTCCTACTCACTTGAGGGCCCCGGCGAGGGTACGTAGCCTGGTCCACACTTGTGACACCTTGGGCGATGGGAGGCTGGGAGAGGCAAGCTGCCACGGGAAGGATGTCTCAGCCAGAGCTAAGCCCTGCTCTCTGCCCCACCTGCCAGAGGCTTTCCATGTGGACATAGACTCAGGCCTGGTGACCACAAGTCGGCCACTGCATTCCTACGAGAGGTTCAACCTGACCGTGGTGGCCACAGATGGTGGAGAGCCCCCACTCTGGGGCACAACCATGCTCCTGGTGGAGGTCATTGACGTCAATGACAACCGCCCTGTCTTTGTGCGCCCCCCCAACGGCACCATTCTCCACATCAAAGAGGTATGGCTGTCTCTCAGGGTCTCCTGCCTACCAACATGCCCCTTCCAATATCCAGCCCACTTCATCCTGCAGTCACGCATGGGAGCAAGGACAGGCCCCTACTGTGAAGGCAGGGAAACTGAGGGCAGAATAGGGAACAGACTTAGTGCCACACAGGGCAGTACTGAACAGCATTAGTAATATGGGCTGTGGCAGTAAAAGGTCTTGGGTTCAAGTCTGACTCTATCACTTACCAGCCAAATCTCCTTCAGCAAGTGACTCCTCTGAATTTGCCTTTTCATCTGCAAAATGGGACTGATAATAGTAGATGTTCCATCTCTTGGTCTTAGACGTCTGCCAAGAGGAACAGTGTCCCCAGAAACCCACTTGCCCCATATGTGACTTGAAATAAACATGCAGGCCCCTTCCACCTGTCTGTTGTTCCTGCTGATACGAAGGCGTAGACAGCCTGGAAACTGAGGACGGGCATCAAAATGAGAAGCAAGGGGAAGTGCCTGAGCTTCTGGAACCCCTCCAGATCTTTCATTCCTTGCTCTAAATTGCCTTGTAAAGATAACGAAGTCCTCCTCTGTCTCCTACCTTTCCCCTCCTTCCTTTCAGCACCCAGGCCCCAAACGCTCCACTTGTTCTTTGCTCCCACACGTCAGCATGTCTGCGTCTCAGAATGCCAGCATTGAGCTCCTGTTGTCATTCCATCTCCTCCTTCAGGTCCCGTGGAAGAAGTTTCTGCCAGGCTGAGCTCTAGGAAACATTGTGCTTTTACACTGTGCTTTGCTTTTACCTGTGTCTGTTGTAAGGATTGAGTGAGTTGTCCTCTTGGCTTTGCTCACTAGGGAGCTCGGAGTGTTCGCTCACCTTAAGTGGCCCTGCACGGTCTTGGCAGACACACCTTGCCTCCCCTCCCTCAGTTCCCATTTTCTGGTCAAACATTTCTTTACTCTACTCTAATTTTTTTAATTTGCTCACTCTTATTATAATTTATACTTTCTTGTAAGTTGCCTTAAATCCTCTTTGTGGAATGAGGCAGGGTAGAAATTTGTAATAATCTAGTTCTTTTCCACACCAAAGGTCCCATTTACTAACTTTTTCCCCTCACGGGCTCCATATTTTGAAATATTCATGTCTCCCCAACAACCAGCATTTGTTAAGTACCTGTCTGTCATCCTACTTTCTATTAATTAGCTGTAACTGCCGTTCAGAGTTTCTGACTGTCATGGTCAATGAGATAAACAGTGAAACCATGCTGAGCTGGTAATTGTCAACTAAAAGCAAAGAGCTTGCTCTTTGGCTTATGTCCTGAGCAGCTGTATCATACATGGGTCAGTCTATGACATCAGTTAGGTTTTTTGATATCTTTGACTTAACTCAAGGGATTCAGAAGACTGGGGCTCAGACAGGTGAAGTGGCATTGTCCAGGTCACTTGGTATTAGTAACAGACTAGAGCCAAGGTGTCCAGTCTGCATCCAGTCTGTCATCATACCTGCCTTTCCCCCATTTTCAAGTACCCCACTGAGTAGATGGTGTTGTTTGGAGATACTTAGCACACCTGTGATTGGGGTAGGAGAGAGCAAGACACGCCCAAGAACAGAGTGGCTGTGGCCTCAGCTTTTGGACCCCTCTTCCAAATCTTAGCGTGCCATGGGGTGAGCGGGATGAGGGAAGCCCCTGGAAGGGCAGTCACCCTGAGAGAGTTTAGAGCATGGTGAAGCCTAGGCTGAACCATCAATGGGCAGTGGCCTTGGCTAGGGGTGGAGTGAGGATATGTTCTAGCAGATGCTCAGACTCCAGAAGAGTCCAGCCAAGCAGGCAGCCGTCTCTAAAGGATGCTGAAAGGTGGCAAGGACATTCTGCTACAGGAGGAGAAAGAGAGCTCTATGGGGGCCCGGGAGCTGGGATTCTCCCAGATGCCCCAGGAACCCCCCTACCCTGCCCCCTGCAGGAGATCCCGCTGCGCTCCAACGTGTATGAGGTCTATGCCACAGACAAGGATGAGGGCCTCAACGGGGCTGTGCGCTACAGCTTCCTGAAAAGCACAGGCAACCGGGACTGGGAATACTTCACCATTGACCCAATCAGCGGCCTCATCCAGACCGCTCAGCGCCTGGACCGTGAGACGCAGGCTATGTACAGTGTAAGGGGGCGGGGTCCGGCTAGAGGGGCGGGGCCGAGGGAGGGGCTTTCCTCTGGGCGTGGGGTCACCACCTCCCCATCTAGAATGACCAGGGAATGCCCTTCTGGGGCCCTCTGTCTCCTCCTCTGACTGTGCTGCTCCACCTCCAGCTCATCCTGGTGGCTAGTGACCTGGGCCAGCCAGTGCCGTATGAGACCATGCAGCCGCTACTGGTAGCCCTGGATGACATCGATGACAACGAGCCCCTCTTCCTGAGGCCTCCAGTGAGCTCTCACCCATCCCCCGCACCTGGTCAGGCCCACACAGGGATTCCCTGCCTGCAAGCACACACGTGCATATACTCCCATATACACACATGGTTGCCCACGGAAACCTGCATACACTTCATGGAACTAATATTTATTGAGCAACTGCTACTTCAAGGCACTACCCAGCTGTCAAAAAAGCAGACGAAAATGCCTGACTCCTGGAGCAACATTCTCCTAATTGCATTCACTGTACACAGGAAGCCTGAAAATCAGCTCTGCTTTATTGAGCTGAGGCTGAGCCCATACCATGGACTCAGACTCTCTAACTTGGTGGGTTTTCCTTCTTGTGTGCCCATGGGATGTAATGTTCCCTGGAGACTCTGTGTGAGTGTGCACACTCACGTGCATACAAGAGAGCATGGCCCTTCATTCAAATATCCATTCAGGTGCTGGGAGGCTTCAGAGAATGTGCCAAGCCCAGCCATGCCCTCATAGAGGATGTCACTGGGCGACATTCCTGATGGCAGAGCTGGGGTCTCCTAGGCCCGTCCTTTGTTCCCTTGAGGTTACAGCCATTCTGCTCACCCCACAAGATTGGACAATAAACTCCCTTGCCACCTACCAAGGCCCTGCCTAGAGCCCGCTGGCAGAAGCTGGAAGCTCGGGCCTTTCCTTGACCTCCTGTGATGCCCTTCCCCTACCTCCCACAGAAAGGCAGCCCCCAGTACCAGCTGCTGACAGTGCCCGAGCACTCACCGCGTGGCACCCTCGTGGGCAACGTGACAGGCGCTGTGGATGCAGACGAGGGCTCCAACGCCATCGTGTACTACTTCATTGCAGGTGGGGCCCAATGGGGTAGTGCCCTACCTACCCTAGGGCGGGAGATGGCCCCAACAGGCCCCGCCCTGGCCCTGCCCCCTCACCCTCACCTGCCGTGGTCCCACTTGCAGCTGGGAACGAAGAGAAGAACTTCCATCTTCAGCCTGATGGGCGTCTGCTGGTGCTGAAGGACCTGGATCGGGAGCGCGAAGCTGTCTTCTCCTTCATTGTCAAGGCCTCAAGCAATCGCAGCTGGACACCTCCCCGTGGGCCCTCACCAGACCTGGACCTGGTCACTGACCTCACTCTGCAGGAGGTGCGCGTTGTGCTAGAGGACATCAACGATCAGCCGCCACGCTTCACCAAGGCTGAGTATACTGCAGGTGCAGGGACTGGAGCCCGGGCACGGGGTGTGGGGTGGCGCCCGCCCTACCACTTACACCCACCTGCCCATTCCTGCAGGAGTGGCTACTGACGCCAAGATGGGCTCGGAGCTGATCCAGGTGCTGGCCCTGGATGCAGACATTGGCAACAACAGCCTGGTCTTCTACAGTATCCTGGCCATTCACTACTTCCGGGCCTTTGCCAATGACTCTGAGGACGTGGGCCAGGTCTTCACCATGGGTAGGGGTCTGGTCACACAGGGGTGGCCTCCAACCAAGACCTCTATCACTGCATTGACTGTAGTCTGGAAGAGATGGGGGTGGTCTCTTTGGGCACTGAAGAGTATGGATGGCCAGCCAACTAGTCAGCCACGTCAGTCCTTCCATTCATTCACTCATCTATTTATCATTCATCTATTTAACCAGCCTATCATTTTATTAATCCTTCTCTTCAACCACGTATCCATATCTACATCTACCCCCTCACTTCCTTCTTTCCTTCTTTTCCCATTTCTTCCTCCATCCATTATTTACCCATCCATCCACCCATCACACATCCACCCACCCTCCGTCTCATCCATCCACCCATCCATCCTCCCATTCTCCTTTCCGTATATCCACCCGACTTCCCATTTGTGCATCTCACCCTCCCTTGCCCTCCGCTGTGCTAGGCACTGGGGAGCCAGAATTCAAAGAGCGCACTTGTACCTACAAGTGTACATGTCTGCTTGTGTACTTCCCTTGGTGGGTGGCTGAGCCTCTCTGAGTTAGGCTCTAGAAGGTGTCCCAGTGGATGTCCCATTACCTTACTTCCAGTCCTAACACCTTCCCCGATCTTCTCTGTCTTTAGGAGTCAATCCAGACTTCTTGGCCTGACATTCGAGGCTCACCAGGTCTTCCTCCTGATCTCCCTTTCTGGTTCCTCATCCCCCTACTATTCTTAAGGGCCTTGTGCCCAGCCAAGCTGAACTGCTCATCCTTCCTTCAGCCTGCTCTGCACTATCCTCCCCTGGGCCTTTGGCCCCTTCTCTTTGCTTCCTGGAATACTGTCCCGACCCTCACCTCCGCCTTCAGATATGCTCCCCACAGACATCCTTCAAAATCTAGTCTGTATGCCACCTCCTCCAATCATACTACCAGACACCATCCCCTTGTCCTCTGAGCTCCTTCTGCTCTTATTTTAATAAACTAAAATACAGAGGGGCTAAGTAGCGAAAGGTCACACAGCTAGAACGGGGAAGATTGTAAACCCATGTCTACTGTCTTCTAAGAGAAGACTGGGCTGCACCTCCTGTGCTCATTTCTCTGCAGTCAAATTCTGAGCTGTGTGCGAGAGAGAGACAGACACTAAGGAGGCTCAGGAAGACCCCAGTAGGGAACATTGGATTCTCAAACTCATCATCCTTGGGCCAGCACACCCCACAATTGTTTAATACACAGGACGTTTAAGTAAAAACTTAGGTCAATGGTTAAAAATCAGGAGAGTTCACGAGAAATCTAGGGAAGACATGTAGGCGTGGCAGCATAAGCTGCGCTCACCACACACTCGCAGACAACAGTCAGCCAAGCCGAGGCCAGCACTGGGCTCTGCAGACATCTGGGTCCCAACATGCTGCAGGCCCAGGCTGCCGCCCCTCAGTGTGTCACCTCCCTCTGGGGATTCTGGGACACTGGGTGGCCCCTGAGCTGCTCCCCACCCATGGGCTCTTCCCGCAGGGAGTGTGGACGGCATTCTGCGCACCTTTGACCTCTTCATGGCCTACAGCCCTGGCTACTTTGTGGTGGACATTGTGGCCCGGGACCTGGCAGGTCACAACGACACGGCTATCATTGGCATCTACATCCTGAGGGATGACCAGCGCGTCAAGATCGTCATTAATGAGATCCCCGACCGTGTGCGTGGCTTTGAGGAAGAGTTCATCCGCCTGCTCTCCAACATCACCGGTGCCATTGTCAACACTGATGATGTGCAGGTGCCCATGAAACCCACCCTGGGGCTGGGGGCAGTGGAGGGAGGCAGGGAAGTAGGCCACAGGGAGGGACAGGTTGTTGTGGAGAGGTGAGGAACATGAAAAGGGATCTATGCCCCCTCAGTGATTTCCTACCTGCGTAGCCCTAACAAAGTCCTTTGAGGTCTCTGGGCCTCAGTTTTCTAATCTGTAACATGGGCATCATGCTTGGTCTTCAGCAAGCACTTGGTAGTGATGGGCTTACTGGCAAGGCAGGGCAGGAGGGCCTCTTAGAAGAGGCCTGTCCATCCCGGCCCATCCCTTACGCCCGCCCCACCCTGTGACGCCCCTTCTTGCCTAGTTCCATGTGGATAAGAAGGGTCGTGTGAACTTCGCACAGACAGAGCTGCTCATCCATGTGGTGAACCGAGAAACCAACCGCATCCTGGACGTGGACCGGTGGGTGGCGGTCTGTGCTCTGACTGTTGGTCTGCCTCCCTGCCCTGGAGTTGGGGAGGGGACCCCCCAACAGAAGCACAGGCAACACCGTCAGGCTTGCTGTGTGGCACTCTGCCCAGGAGGTGCGCAGGGCCACCAGAGAGAACACTGCGAGTAGGAGCAGAGCTCTGCCCCTCTGAGCCCCACTCACCCCACCTGCAAAACGGGAGTGTTATACTGGTCGTGAGAATCAAACAGGATCCTGTACGAAGGGATGGTGAACCCTGGAAGCTACAAAGCCATCCTAGCTGGGTGGGCGTTAATCCTGCAAGGCTTGGGGAGGGGGTGAACTGTAGGGGTCCAAGGCAGGAACTGAGCAGACTGGCCCGACTGAGGCAAACTCGTGGGGGCGGCCGCGGACGGGAGCTGAGCCCCACGCCTTGCCCAGGGTGATCCAGATGATCGACGAGAATAAGGAGCAGCTGCGGAACCTCTTCCGGAACTACAACGTCCTGGACGTGCAGCCTGCCCTCTCTGTCCGGCTGCCCGACGACATGTCCGCTCTGCAGGTACCCCTGGGTGGTGCCTGCCCCACAGCCCCCTTGCCACCCCAGGGGCTCTCGCCCTCTCATGCCTGGTCTCATTTCCCTAGATGGCCATCATTGTCCTGGCCATTCTCCTCTTCCTGGCCGCCATGCTCTTCATCCTCATGAACTGGTACTACAGGACCGTGTGAGTGACCTCTGTGCCCGTGCCCCGAGACTGGCTGCCCAGCCCTGCTCCTGGGATAGATAGGGAGGCAGGCAGTGCCCTGAGAGGCCAGCCCAGTCCCAGCCTCTCTTACCAGTGCTTCTCTCTGCTTCTCTTCAGACACAAGAGGAAACTCAAAGCCATAGTGGCTGGCTCCGCAGGTGAGCGATGGCTATGACGTCTGGGGAGGTTGGAGGGCAGGAGGGGCTCTGGGGCAGCTCACAAGGCCCTGGCCTGGGCCCAGGCTCCCACCCCTCCATGCCCCCAACCGCTCCCTGCAGGGAATCGTGGCTTCATCGACATCATGGACATGCCCAACACCAACAAGTATTCCTTTGACGGGTGAGTGGGACCCCCAAACCCTGCCTGGTGCACTTTGGGAAGGCCTGCCAAGGACCCAGCAGGGGGAGACTTCCTGCTGCCTCCCAGGCAGTGAGGGAAAACGGACTGGCTGAAACTTGGGGTGTGGGCGCCCCCTGGTGGGCTAGCCTCCCCCCTCAGAAACCATCACTGAGCTGGGCTCCCCACCCTTGACAGGCCCTAAGTTCAAGAGGGGAGTTGACTTTGGTCCGTGGGTACAGAGTGAAGTTTCCAAACCGAAGTTCACCTGGATTGACATGTCCTGTCCTGGTTCTAGTAGGATCCTAGGGGGAGGACACACCCACAGGTGCCACGGGCCCCCTGTTCTGTCAAAGACACTAAAGTTGGTTGGCCAGGGAAACAGGAAGGGGTGAGAGGTGAGGTTGGTAGGGCATCTGTCTACCCAAGCCTTGCATCCTCACCACACACACCCCCCAACTCTCCACCTGCAGGGCCAACCCAGTATGGCTGGATCCTTTCTGCCGGAACCTAGAACTGGCCGCCCAGGCTGAGCATGAGGACGACCTGCCGGAGAACCTGAGTGAGATCGCCGACCTGTGGAACAGCCCCACCCGCACCCACGTGAGCCAGGCCAGAACCTGGGGCAGGGGTGGACGATCATGAGGGACAGGGTAGAGGTAGGGTAGGTCGCCGCCAGCACTGGCCAAGGAGCTGTGTTTTCTAGGAGGTGGTCCCCCACCTGGTGTGTGTGTGTGTGTGCACGCACTACCTCTAGTCCAGCTAACATACTCTGTCCCCAGGGAACTTTTGGACGTGAACCAGCAGCAGTGAAACCGGACGACGACCGATACTTGCGAGCAGCCATCCAGGAGTATGACAACATTGCCAAGCTGGGCCAGATCATTCGGGAGGGGCCCATCAAGGTGAGCCCTCCCTATAGGCTCCTGCACCCCCGCCCCAGAGGCCTGCACCCAGACCCCTGGCTAAGCTTGGACCTGCTTCAGAAGATACAGGGAGGGGGGCAACGGCTTCCTCCACCTCCAGGTTCAGCTAGACCCGCCCTCCACTGGGGCAAGAACACCAAAGCAAAAAGAGGGGCCTGGGCACTGGGGCTGACCAGGAGCCGCTTCAGCCCGTGGTGCCCTTAGGACCACGGTGCCACTGAAAACTGTCCCCAGGCTCTGCTCCTGACCCTCTACACTAGGATTAGAGGCTTGTGCCTCCTAGCTTCCCAGTCACCTACCATGGCCCCCATCTGTGTTGTGGGAGTGAATGAGGGGTAGGGGAGGCCAGGGAGGGCCGTGGTGGGGGGTTAACCCTCTCCCTCCCCCAGGGCTCGCTGCTGAAGGTGGTCCTGGAGGATTACCTGCGGCTCAAAAAGCTCTTTGCACAGCGGATGGTGCAAAAAGCCTCCTCCTGCCACTCCTCCATCTCCGAGGTAGCCGGGAGGGCAGGGGAGCTGTGTGCCGTGCCCCAGCCCTGGGGGTGCTCTCTCTCTCTCTCTCTCTCTAGCTCTCCTGCTTCCCTCATCCTTCTGAGAGTCCCTGGAGCTCAGCAGCCAGGACCAAGGAGGACAATGGGTGGGGGTATAGGAGGACCGACAGCGGGCTCTGCTTTCTGTGTTCTGCAGTGGGCTTTCTAGGGGTGGGGTGGGCATAAGGAAGTGCTTCTCAGATCTGAGGAGCCCCAAGAGGATACCTTTATGGGGTGACGTCATTTAAAGAAATTGGCTGTAGGGTCAAATAGGTGTTCGTATGTTTGTTTGCCTACGGTGATACAGTCAACACTTTAAAAAGTCAGACCCTATCTAAAGCCCAGATTAGTGGCTGGGCCAACGTCCTCCAGCGAAACGGGCTAAAGCTGAGTTCCACACAGGACAAAAGCGCCATCTGTGGGTCTCCACTAGACCCTACTAGTCCCCTCCAACTTCACCTGTGGACACTTTCGAGCTGGCCACTCGTGTTGACCTTGCTTGAGACCAACTTGATAACAAACCCAATACTACAGATGTATCACAGGATTTTTATAGATCAAAGTGAATACACAAAAGTCAAGACTCGTAGGAAGCCTATACCCCCAAGAACACATCTGTAGCACTGTCCGTTTCCATAGTTCCCCTTTGCACCACTTGAGAAATGTTGTTAGAGGCTGGAGAGGTCCCAGTGCATGAGCCCAGGGTTCCTTGTGTGCAGCAGGGAGAAAGTAGGCGCACAGCAGGTAGGACTCTGGGGCCATCCACCTGCTCATCCCTTGCGCATGAGCTCTGAGCAGGTGGGGGATCCTGGACTCTTGCAGCTGATCCAGACGGAGCTGGAGGAGGAGCCAGGGGAGCGCAGCCCGGGTCAGGGCAGCCTGCGCTTCTGCCATAAGCCACCGCCGGAGCTCAAGGGACCCGATGGAATCCACATGGTGCACGGCAGCACGGGCACACTCCTGGCCACTGACCTCAACAGCCTGCCCGAGGACGACCAGAAGGGTCTGGGCCGCTCACTGGAGACACTGACAGCTGCTGAGGCCAGTGCCTTTGAGCGCAATGCCCGTACGGAGTCCGCCAAATCCACACCCCTGCACAAACTTCGCGACGTGATCATGGAGAGCCCCCTGGAGATCACGGAGCTATGACTAGACGGGAAAGCCTCGCCGGTGCGTGCAGCACCAGGACCGCTGGGTGCGGGCCTTCCAGGCCCGCCCTAGCGCGTGGCCTCGGGGCGGCCCCGTGGCGGCAGCCTGCGTCAGCAGCTCAGATTCCACTTCTGCCAGGCGCGCATTCAGTATCCGATCTCTACCTTCATGAAATTTGTTATTTTTTTAAGAAAACTAAACAAAATTGTTAAGTGTCTGAGGATGAGGTAAGGCGTGTCACTGGGGGACCAGGAGTTTAAGAACTAACTTGGCCCAGGCTGAGCTGAAAGCGGCCAAGTAGGCCACCTGCCCTCCCCACCCCAGCCGGTCACCATCCCCTGCCTGGCCTCCACTCCGACTTCGGTTGTCTCGCTGCATTTCTGCCACACTCCTGGCTGGACATTCAGGGGGGGCGGTGAGTGATCCCTCTCCCCACATGGACAAGGTTACTACTCACGAACCACGTTCTCGGTTACACTGGCTTCCCAAATGTGCCCAGCTCATGACGAAAAATGACTGATAATCCTTGGGTTGTGAATGTAGAGTGTTCATCTGTATTCCTTTTTAAATTAAGTTATTCCCTCAATATTTTCCCCTTGGTTTGTTTCAATGGTACTCACTGAACATTTCTGGAATGGTCTTTTAAAAAGAAAAGCAACTCATGAGGAACTGGCACTCACTGTGGTAAACTACCCGTGTGGCCGGCCTTGGGAGGTGGGGGGCCCAGCAGCTCGGGCCCAACCCGGCCCTGGGTACCTCAGGGAGGACTAGGTGGGACTTTCTTTACCCACTTTGCTTTCTTTCTCTGACCAAGAGGTGGCACAGGACTGCTGAGCACTTACAGGCCCATGGCCTTGGAGGGCAACTCAGATACCAAACTTCCGGCTGAGGTATCACAGAAACGCTCAGATCCGACTGACAGACTTTATTGTTAAATCACAGAAACTTTAGTGCAAAAACAAAAACAAATTGTTAAGTACGTTTAATGGCAACTGCAGGTCTTGCTGTCTCCTAGCAAACAGGAGTGCAACAGAAGGTTTAGCCAAACCCGAGGCAGAGGCCGAGGCCCCCAACCAGCCACCCAACAGGCCCTCTACCTGGAAGCCAGAGGCTTTTGTCTTCCACATTTATGTAGAAGTCAGAAAAAATAGCCACGAAATGGGTCGAGATGAGGGGCCGAGGCTGCCCAGAGCAGCGGTGGGCCCGGGGCAGCAGTGCAGAGGCACGAGGCCGGCCTGGGCCGTCAGGCGGACACGAGCGCAGGCATGAGGTGGTCACCGCCGTCCACATGTTCACACACAAAAGCCCGGCCCACAGGACCCCCCAGAGAGCTAAGCAGGTTGCATTCCGGCAGATTTTCTTCCCCTCCCACCCAAACCCACAGAACCCTAAACAAGTTATCACTAGGAACGACACAGGAAAGCGAGACCCAAGACTTACCCAGGGAGCGTGAACCCAAACCCCACCCAGGTGTCCTGAGCGGCCACGCCCAAAATCGGTCAGTGCAAGCTGCGTGGTGTAAAAAGCCTGACTGTTCTGAGCCTCTAAGTTTTCACATAAAGCTGCCTTTGTTTTGCTTTCCTGGCTAGCAGCCAAGGGGCCCAGGAAGGGGGCAGGCATCCCTCCTTAGGTTATGGTCCTGCCAGCATTCAGAAGCCCCTTCCTCCTCCCGGTACCCACCACGCAAGGGCAGTGTGTCATCATCCACGTAGCAGACAGAAAAGGAACACTAAACCAGCTAGGGCAGCTCGGGCCAGGCGCCTGCCGCACTGACAGCAACGCTAAGATAAGGGGGATAGAAACGGGGGAGGCGAGGGGGCAGGGCGAAGGGGGCCTATTTTTATAGCAAAGGTGATAGATCTGTGTTCATTCCTCCAGACGTACAAGTACGAAAAGCCGTTGTAGTTTCTCCAAGATGGAACATTCTTTCTAGTTCCACACATGACGTTTGCAATGCTCAACAGCCTGACAGGAGAGAGGAAACTGGATTAATCTTCAGAACCAAACTCCATTCCTGGCCCATTCATGCATCAGATAGCGCCCCAAAATGAAACCTGTTAATCTTGTCCTAGGTTAGCTGGATGGCACCAGACACTGAAGACCCAGGACAGCATCTCACGTGGTCATCAGTTTTGGGGATTCAAAAGACAAAGGGTCCAGTGGAGCAGGTGCAAAGCACTTTAGTGTTTCTCAGATGAGTGCCCACGCAGGTAGTCACACGCTTAAGCCCCACCATCAGCTGACAGGCCACATCAGAGGCTCCCAAGGCAGAACTCCTTACCCAAGTCAGCACCAAAAACCTATTCCACCACTGATGTGCTACGGGCTAGGGCCTGGCTGCAGGTAGGAGCTAGACACAGCCAGGATGGGCCTCACCACCCCTTCCTGCACTGGACTGAAATGATGCAACCTCCCCAAAATCAACAGTCAGTCCCTCACCCCGAGGAAGAAAACGTTGCGCAAAACATTAAGCAACAAAGGCAGGCCCAAACATCCCCACCCAGGAAAGCAGCATGGGTCACCCAACTGGTGGCCACCCACCCACCAGGATGCTGCCATAGCACACGGGGGCTCTTGGGCAGGTGCCAACTCTCAGGGCCTTTCAAGAACAGCTCTGCTTGGCCTTGGATAAAGATTCAGGCCCGGCTCCAGCCAGGGGCAAAAGTAACCCCCGAGGGGCATGAGGACTTATGCAAGAACTAGGACAATGAATCCAATACTTCTTGCACAATCCCTGGGGGCACCTCCTGCGAATGTGACCCTCTCAAAGGGAACTAGAGGTGAAGGCAAGAAAGCAGAAACAAAAGAATATCCACGCTTACTCTTCACTCCTCAAAGACAAGAACATAGTTAGCCCTGCCTCTGCTGGGCAGCCAGCCATGAGTACGCCTAACTGCCTCTCTCGACCTCAGTTTTCCACTAACATGAAGTACCCGGTAGGTAGCCGGTCACTGACGCTCCTGAGAAGGCAGGGTTCTCAGGCGAGCTGCATCCTGGCAAGGCAGGCCTGCAGAGCCCACCCCTACTCACATCGCACAAGGCTGCCGTCTCCATGTTCTGGCACCAGTAGCTTGGGCCCCAGACACATTTCTCTGTTCCCAAAAGAGGCTTATGGGCTGCAGGGCAGGCTCCAATTTTCTATACGGTGAAAAAAGGGCAACATGGGGGAAGAATTAGATCTGCCCAACTAATAACCCTTTTCAAAACTGAAATTATCAGCTTCTAAAAGCAGCTAGAATCAGAACTCGATGTGCACTTTCAAAAAACATCAGGGTTGTTGAGCAAAGTGGTGGGGCCCAGAAACCTGATTCTCTGTCTTCTGGGCTCTCCCATACCCCATCCCCAGAGACTGCCCCACGGCCACCTCTCAGAGGACCCTTCCAGGGTCCACCAGCACCTCCCCAGTCACACTGCCCAAGACCCCGCGCCGCTCAGCAGAGCTCACCGAGCACACATAGGTTGGCTCCATCACCTCCACCAGGACTTCTAGCAGCACGGGCTCGTACTCGGTCACAAACTGGTCACACTGTAAAGTAAACAGGGACATGAGGCTAGGTGTGCCCAAGTAGAGTGGGGGTACAGAAGGGGGCGAGCTGGACATGCTCTTCTACAAGAATTCCTGACATTGCCAGTCCAACAGCCCCAGGTGTCCCACCCACAGTCGTCTCATTTGCTTATGTTATTTTCCCCCAGTGGCTCCATTTGAGCCAACAGATGGCCTCTGAGAAAACTTCACTGGACTCCAGGCCTACAGGCAGAAATGGCTTCAAACCTTCAGTCAAAGGTACAATCAGTGAATAATTCCGCTTTTGCATTCCCCAGGTAGGTTCTGACTCTGGCAGGGAACAGCCCAGAGCATACCTGATTCTTGTATGGGTCCGGCAGGAAGCTGCAGCCTTTCTCGAGGGCAGCCAGGATCTCCTGCTTTGTGCTGTTTTTCTCCAGGTTTTTGTCCAAATAGCCAACGAGCTTCTTACACACCTCACAGAAGCCACCGTCCTTCTTCTGAGTCACATGTACTATGCAAGAGAGCACAGGCTCAGTGCTGGCAGGGACCCCCAAACCCCAGAGGGGCCGGCCCGCCTCACCCCCACTGGGCTCACCGGTCAGCGCCGGCCGTCTCTGGGAGGTGCAGAGGTGGAGCAGGCTGCACACCAACTCGGGGCTCGCCTCTTGCAGGAGGATCGACAGGATGGACCTGCCATAAGTGTCCACCACCTCTTGGCACTCGTCAGACAAGGACGTGGGCAATTTCGAGCATATTTTATCAAAACTATGAATTATTTCTTCCTGAAACATAAGAGGATCATGTGGGAAGATGGAAGGCTGGCTAGGGGCGGGAAGGATTCTGAAAATACTAACATGGCCAGGAAACTAGTCAACAGCAAGACGCTGTTTCCTCCTATAAAAGACAAGAGCTACAAACCAGGGCAAAATGGCCTCCTCCCACACCAGCCCAGAGGGACCTGCTGATGGAAAGTGATCACACAGATTCCCAGGCTGGGGTCCAACGTCAGCAAGAGCCTACCACACCTCTTCTGCCAGGTTCTCCCGCGAGGCCCCTCTGGGAGAGCAAGCAGCCCTCCCCTGATAGGAAGGCGGCATTCCAGAAGTCCACATACCTCGGTCTTGTTGCTGTCAATCAGCTTGACCACCTCCTTCACCACGTACTCACACAGCTCACAGTAAATATCTGTCTTCGCCTGGACCAAGTCCTTCTGTTGAGAAGACGAAAGGAAGTTACCTGAATGCTGAGACCCTCACCTCACCCCTTGGTCCTGCTCCTCTGGAGGAGAGGGGACACAGAGGTCAAGGACAGGTTAGCACACAAAGGGCCACTTCCTACAGAATTCAAAATAAACTGTGGCTTCCTCCTCATGTCTAAGTCCCCATCCTTCTTGTTTCTGAGATGGGAGACCCACCCCTTTTGCCAATTCTCTAGCACCACTGCCTCCCGCTACCCCACTCTTCCCAAACCAGACATTTATACTTCAGTGAGAGCAGTGAAACTGTCCCCCTCCCCAAAGAGCTGTTCACGTGATGTGGCGTTGGTTACAATTATTCCATCATTCAGTATTTGTCCTGGGGAGCAGGTTGGGGAGCAGGAACAAAGTAAGAATTCACTACTGTTTAGAAGCCAGTTTTAAACACATTTCAGGTCTGCTCTTGAGTTCTCAGTCTCATTAACACCTGAAATTGCTTTTCTAGAGCCTGCCTTTAACAAAGCCATACTGCTGCACAGGACTTTCTGTGACAATGGAAACATTCTCTACCTCCGCTGTCAAATATAGCAGTTACTACCCACATGTGTCTATTAAGCCCTTGAAATATAGCAAGTGTATCCAAGGAACTGAATTTTTTTTTTAATTGTTTAATTTTATTTAAGTAGCCACATGTGACTAGAATACAAACTGTAACTCTCCATTTTCTCTGGCTACTGATTCTGTCAGCCAGGTGGCCCAGAGCCCATGAGGGTCCTGACTGGGGATGAGGGACAGGCAGCAGTGTCTCTCCGACTCTGACTGATACTTTAACCCTTCCTGTGGTCCACACACTGCACGTACTAAGAGAAGACAGTAGAGGAAGAAGACAGCTAAAGGAGAGTGACACGGGGAGTTCTAGAACAAGAAGGGCACGCACATGCCATGTGCTAAGACATCATGTGGCAAGCCCTTAAGAACTAGGCTGCAAACCCCACGAACATAAGGACAATTTTGTTCACCACTGTAGGTGGGCTGTTGTAGGCCTCAATCTCTAAACCACTGCCTGACCCATAAAATGTGCTGAATATAAACTGATTATGGAATGAAGGAGGCTCTTCACCAAGTGGCACAAAACAGATACTCGTGCATGCAGACAGCACACCCCAAGAGGCTTCTGTACAGCCCTAGGGTGTTCTGGGAATTCCGAGCTTGTACTATGGCTACAGTGTCAGGAAGGATGCAGGGGAGGCCACAGAGGGCACATCGTAAAAGGTTAGGTTGGAGCTAGGCACTGAAATATGATCCTGAATGATGTGCTAAAATGTAGACTTGATCCCATGAGCTCTAGGGTTTCTAACCAAGGAAATAAATGAACTCAGTATGCCACTGGCCAGTATAAAACAATGACACCAGGTACCTTAATGGGCTCCACCAGTTCCAGGGCAGGGATAACATTCTCTGAGGCCACTCTGGCAGGGAGCAGAGGCTGCATGGGCATCTCCTTGACCTGGTCGCAGAACCCGACCAGTCCACAGATCTCTTTGGGTTGCTGAAGAGAGCACAGAAAACGCAGTCAGATGTAGGACTCCACCCACCACCCCTTAGCCCCACTCTGTACACAAAAGGTCAGGGTGCTAAGGGAGCATTCTGGTCCCAATGTCAAGGGCTAACTATTGCCCCCCACCCCAGACAAGTGAAGATTCCATATTAAATCTAAATGAGCTCATGCAAATGCAGATGGGCCAAGTTTCAAATAAGGGAAGAGGCCACACGAAGCTCTGGGGGAGATCAGACAGAACCACCATCTCTGCTCCAACCAGGGAGCACCCCAGGGAAGCAAGACTCCCGGCACCTGTAATGGGTGACCAATCATCTTCAAGGGTACTAGTCTGCTCTAGAAACTGTTTTTCAACTGAGCTCAGTAGGAAGTTCTACGTTCTTTCTAGAGGACTACTGTCATAAACTAATGGAAAGCCAAATGTGTGAGAAACAAAACCACAACAGGTCACTCGACAGCAGGACCATTTAGAACAATGTATCGGAGGGAAATGTTCGCTTTTTTAAAAACCACATTCTGTGTTCACAATTTCACAAACACAGTACACATGAAAACCCAGCCCCCCAAATTAATGAATCCTTTCACGTCACCAGACTCATCCCCTTGCCCAGCCAGACACCAAACCACAGAGAACTAGACAGTTTGGACTTCTTGACCATTTCATTGTGTGATGGCCAAGAGCAAGGTAAGTATACATACTTTGTATACTTTGCAAACCAAATGCAACCAGCAACCACCTCTGGGTCCAGTGGCATTTGACTCCCACCACCAAACCCTAAAGCAGCAGGAATGGGATTGCTAAAACTGAGACCAGTTAAGGGAGGAGAGCTAGACCACGGCTACAGTTCATCTCGTGTTAATACCGAGAAGGCCCTAGAACTAATTACGGGTAGAGGAGTTTGAAAGTGTATCTGAAGCATCCTGTCTTTGGCACACTTTAAGAATGGGGGGAGAAACAGAAGGGGGCCAAAGATACAGCAAGTTTTTTAGAAAAAAGACAAAGATGTGGGAGGTGGTGGCCGCTGTTTCAGATCAGCTTTGTTCTACTAGCTCCATGGGGGGGCCTAAGGGAAAGTTCAGATATTTCAGCCAAAACCCTCTCCCACTAGACTTTCCGCTAAGAACCGTTGAAAAATCTTTGGTTCCAGTGCTCGGAAGGAGGCAATGCCCAGTGCGGCCCCAAGAGGGCTGCTGGCTCCCCAAGTCTGGGCTGACGGCTCAGGGTCCCGCTTCATGCCGCAGGTGGCACAGCGCAAGTGGTCTGATGTGGCTCCAGGACCCACAGGACCCGTCGCCCAGAGGGGCAGCAGCCACAATCAAGAGCTTGTTTCCAACACTCTGGATCCAGCAGACTGGGGAAGGGTCTGCTCACTATTTGCAAATGATTTGCTCATGCAGGAGAAGCATTTCTGGGGTTACGGAAAACAGGACTAAAGACATGCAGGACTCTCTTGAGTCATGACAGAAACAAGGTCCCACTGGAAGTCAGGCTTATAGTGAAGGAAGCTGAGGCACCTCCGGGACACCCACGGTTCCCCATCATCACGCTAGGGGCCCACATTTGGCCCACTGGGCATGGATTTTGTTCACAGTGCAAGGCTCTGAACAAAGCCCCCTGAAGGGGGGGGGATGAAACCCCCAACACCTCATGTGCTGAATCACAGGGAAGAGACCAGAAGCTCCCCTGCCAGCCCATAAGCACAGGGAGGGACCCCGCCCTTCACAACCTTGCCTTGTGTCTGTCAGAGGGGGTCATGCCATACAACAAAGAGGAGCAAAGGCGCTACAAGCAGCGGCAGGCCACTACTACAAGCAAATCCCCATCACATACCTGATCCTGCTGTTGAACAAAAAAACAGGAAATCGGAGGTAAAAAAATAAGAGAAAGGAAAGGACACAACAGTTAAGAAAAAAAAATAACAATCAAGCTGTTAACCAGGCATAAGGGTATCAGAAGTTTAGGGGAAACACAGTCACAAATCAGCCACCTACCTTGTTCCTACCATTGGGTGCACACGGGGCCCTAAAAAATGACCCTGGTCCTCCCTAATGGACAGATCACACTCTCCAGCTTGTGTGGACACCATCCCCATGTCCCTGACACACCACGTCATGTTCAAATTACAAGGAGGCAGATCCCCAAAAAATGCCACAACATGAAGGGCTCTCTGCCCCTGGAAGTCTAACCCCACCATGCCTGCCACCCACCCCCGCCTTAGGCTGGTGATGAACCACAAAACGGAACGAGATAGAGAGGGCTGCCCAAATTAGGGGAGTGTGTTGTAAAATACACCTGGAGGGGTTGGGGATCCCGAGCCACACTCTCCAGGTCTTCCTGCGATCTACCCCCAGCTGGCCAAAGGCCAACCAGGAAAGCTGCTTGGACACTCTATCAGAAGCTTTGCCTTTCGATTCGGCAATTCCAGTTTTAATTACCTAGACTAAGGGGAAAAACGGGTTTGGCTGTAAGAATGTTCACCATGCTTTTTATCCCAGGGTAAACCTGAAAACAACCTAAAAACACCCAGCCATAGGGGACTGGTTACATAAACTATGTTCTAGTCACACAGTGAAATATTACGCAGCCATTTCAAAATAATTTGTACAAAACATTTAATGACCAAAATAATTTTAGATAAAAAAATGGAAACTACAAAATTTGAAGTAGTATATAAAACATGACCCCACTAATGTTTTTTGAAACCCCAAATGATTTTTGATTCAGGAAGTGTTATCCATATTTTCAAAGAATTAATATGCAGTATAATTTTTACAATGAGAAATTTTTTTTTTTTTTACTTAGCTGTGAAAACGCCTTAACTAGACCAAGTCACACCAAAGGCTTATTTTTTCCTACTCTCACTGCATGTCTTCATAAGCTCCCTCAGAATAAGGCGTGGGGTAACAATCCCAAATAACTCTACTGTAACTGAATGGAGTCCTCGCATGGTTGGTTAGAGCAGGGTCAGACAGTAAACCTTTTAGGCTTTGCAAGCCCATTAAGGTCTCAACTACTCAACTCTGCTGCTACTGCACAAAATGGGCACTACTAAGTTTCAATAAAAGCACAGAACAGCCCCTGTCAGGGAATAAACTCAAGGACTGTAGGCAATCTCTACATTGTCAGAAGCAAGCATGACAGAAAGAGAAAAGTACAACCCACCCCCCAAACCCTGCAGGTTAGGCCTCCGGAGGCCGGAGCGTGTTCCCAATGGAATGGTGCTTCAGACCACCCTGCTCTGTACAGCAGTTTTGTGCATGGAGCAGGCTAGCCGATGGTATTTTCCAGCTCTACTAATGAAGGGATGCCCCTACCACCTGGATACAGCAGAGGCAAGTGCGAGAGTTATGGGCTCAAGCAGCAGGAACAGCTACTACCACTGCCGCAGAGCACAGGACCAACTCTAAGAAGCAGGACTCTCCCCTCCTCAGAACTCAGGCTGGGACACAGCAGTTCTCAGGCCTGGCCTAGCTACAGGGCAGACTATTCCCGTGAGGCCTGGGGTGAAAGCCAAATGCTAGCAATCTGCTAGCCAGCTCACGTATGCAGATACAAACGGGTCACTAGGGCGGTGGGAAGGGTGAGGCTAGGAGAGGGTAAGGGGGAGGAAGTGGGCTGCAGGTGGAGAGTCAGTTGGTCATTTTGGCCCATTTTAGTACTCAAAGGTAGTAAGTAAGGGAAACTATATACTTTTCAAAATTCCTGGAAATCACAAAGTCTGAGATAAAGAGAAACGCTGACGGGGACGGCCCCCTGCCACCTACCATGTGCATCATCATCTGGATAGCGATATCAGAATACTGGTTGACGTAGTTCTTGCACTGGAGGCAGAGGAACAAACTGTTAGTGAAGCTCACTGCTCCAACATCCCCCCAAAACTCCCAGTATTTCCAACCCCAACGGTATAGAGTGTTGTAAATGTCCGCTCTGGGCAAGTTTTATTAAGATAAAAATGGCAATTTGTTTCTAGTGTTGTTTCCTATAATATACGATTACTGGGAGAAAAAGAAATCATCACGAATGTGGCCTCCTTCCACGTTTGTCCCCAAGTTTTTTCCCAAGAGTTTTGTTACATATACAAATGCAATTAACCAACAAAGTACCCACCACCTATTCCAGCTGCTTTCTAACTGAAAGGGAATGGGAGTTGTTTGAAGAATCTCTTCCTCAAAGCCCTTGAGATGGAACTTAACATGGTACCCCAGGAAGTGGAGTTTGCTGGTTCCCCCACTCCTGTCTGCAGAGCCCGCTGAAGACACAAGGCTCACCATGTCAGCCATGCCAGGCCCCAGGCGGTCACACTGCTCCCTGGCATGTTCCACCAAGGCCTCGACAAAGGTGGAGTTGGTCCTTACGGCATTCTGGATGTCGGTCACCAGCTGAATGCAGTCCTGGCAAACATCCCCGTCAGCCTAGAGACAGGGAACAGGGGCAGGTAGGCTGCAAACACTGCATGTTCCTCTATTAACTAAGAGGATTTAAATTCTTAGGAGAATTTCCTCACATGCTCACAACCG